>CAUYON010048220.1:0-61020 GCA_963573935.1 Arctocebus calabarensis
ATTGAGTACATGGGATTCATGTTTCTCCATTCTTGTGATGCTTTACTAAGAATAATGTGTTCCACTTCCATCCAGGTTAATACAGGCTGTAAAGTCTCCATTTTTTTAATGGCTGAATAGTATTCCATAGTATACATATACCACAGCAACAAGCATTTTTTCATACATTTGTTAGCCACTTGTCTGTCTTCTTTTTTTTTTTTTGTAGAGACAGAGTCTCACTTTATCACTCTTAGTAGAGTGCTGTGGCATCACACAGCTCACTCAGCCACCAACTCTGCCACACCCAGCTATTTTATGTTTTTTTGCAGTTTGGCTGGGGCTGGGCTTGAACCTGCCACCTTCGGTATATGGGGCCGGCACCCCACTCACCGAGCCACAGGCACTGCCCTCTTCTGTCTTCTTTAGAGAAGGTTCTATTCATGTCTCTTGTCCAGTGATATATGGGATTGTTGGGTCTTTTTTTGTTGCTTAACTATAGATCCTACTTATCAAGCTTTTGTCCAATTCATAATATGCAAATATCTTTTCCCATTCTGAAGGCTGTCTATTTGCTTTGGTTGTTGTTTCCCTAACTGTACATAAGCTTTTCAGTTTAATTAAGTCCCATTTGTTTATTTTTGTTGTTGCAATTGCCATGGAAGTCTTTTTCATAAAATCTTTCCCCACGAAGATATCTTCAAGTGTTTTCCCTACACCTGCTTCAAGGATTTTTATTATTTCGTGCCTTAGGTTTAAAAATTTTATCCATCTTGAATCAATTTCTGTAAGTGATGAGAGGTGTGGGTCCAGTTTCAGTCTTTTACATGTGGATATCCAGTTCTCCCAACACCTATTTATTTAATAGGGATTCTTTCCCCCAGCGTATGTTCTGTTTTGGTTTATCAAAAATCAGGTGGAAGAGGTTTCTATTTGATTCCAACTACCAATGTCTCTATTTTTGTGCCAATATCATGCTGTTTTGATCACTATGGCCTTGTAGTATAGACAAAACTTTGGTAGGGTGATACGTCTGGCTTTATTTATATTACCAAGGATTGCCTTGGCTATATGGGGTTTCTTCTGGTTCCATACAAAATGAAGAATTATTTTTTTTCCAAATCTTGAAAGTATGTTGATGGTATTTTAATGGGGATTGCATTGAACCTGTAGATTGCTTTGGGAAGTATAGACATTTTGACAATGTTGATTCTTGAGCCATGAGCATGGTAAGTTCTTTCATTTGTTAATATCTTCTGCTATTTCTTTTCTTAGGGTTTTGTAATTTTCTTTGTAGTGGTCATTCATTTCTTTTGTTAGGTATATTCCTAGGTTATTTCTTTTTTCTTTGAAGCTACTGTGAAGAGATTTGTGTCCTTGATTAGCTTCTCACCTTGGCTGTTATTGGCATATAGAAAAGCCACTGATTTGTGGATGTTGGAAATGTCCAGGGTATAAATACCAGGGTATAAAATCAATGTCCACAAATCAGTGGCTTTTCTATATGCCAATAACAGCCAAGACAAGAAAACCAGAGGTATTGTTGTATCTTTTGATCACTTCCAGGAGTATTATGGTTGAGTCTTTGGGGTTCTCTAAGTATAAGATCAGATTGTTGGCAAAGAGTGAGAGTTCGACTTCCTCTGCCCCCTTTTGGATGCCCTTTATTTCTTTTTTTGCCTGACTATACTGGCTAGAACTTCCAGCACTATGTTGAATAATAGTGGTGATGGAGGACAACCTTGTCTGGTTCCAGTTCTAAGTAGAAAAGTTTCCAGTTTTACTCCATTCAGTATATTAACTGAGGGTTTGTCATAGATGGCTTTGATCAGTAAAAGAAATGTGCCACCTATGCCTATATTCTTAAGTGTTTTAATTAAAGAAGGATGCTGAATTTTATCAAATCCTTTTTCTGCATCTATTGAGAGGTTCATATGGTCTTTGTTTTTGATTCTGTTGATATGTTGAATTATGTTAATAGACTTACATATGTTAAATCAGCCTTGCATCCCTTGGATGAAACCTACTTGATTGTTAAAAATGATTTTTTTAATGTGTAGCTATAATTTATGGGCTAGGTTTTATTGAGAACTTTTGCATCTATATTCATTAGTGACATTAAATTGAAGTTCTCCTTTTCAGTTGGGTTTTTTCCTGGTTTTGGGATCAGGGTGATATTTGCCTCATAGAACTTGTTGGGGAAGATTCCTTCCTCCCACATTTTTGGGAATAATTTCTGAAGTATGAGTACAAGTTCTTCTTTGAAGGTTTGATAGAATTCTGGTGTGAAGCCATCTGGATCAGGGACTTTTTTTGTTGGGAGATTTTTTATTGATTCTTTGATCTCAGTTCTTGAAATAGGTCTGCTCAAGAGATCTATTTCTTCTTGATCAAGTCTAGGGAGAGGGTGTGATTCTAGGTATTGATCCATTTCCTCCACATTGCCAAGTTTCTGGGCAGAGTTTCTTGTAGTACTCAGAGATGATCTCTTGTATCTCTGTGGCATCTGTTGTTATTTCCCATTTATCATTTCTGATTAAGATTATTAGAGATTTTACTTTTCTGTTTCTAGTTAATCTGGCCAAAGGTTTATCAATTTTATTTATTTTTTAAAAAAAACAATTTTTCATTTCGTTAATTTTCTGAACAATTCTTTTGTTTTCAATTTCAGTCATTTCTGATTTAATTTTGGCTATTTCTTTTCTTCTGGTGAGCTTCAGATTAGATTGTTCTTCTTTTTCTGATTCCATAGATGGTTCATGAGTTTGTTGATGCATTCTCCTGTTTGTCAAATGTAGGGATCTATAATGTGGTAAATTTCCCTTTTAAGACTGCTTTTGCTGTATCCCACAGATTTTGGTAATTTGTTCCTTCATTGTTGTTATGTTCGAGGAATTTATGGATTTCTTCTACACTTGATCTTAGCCAAAAGGCCGAGAAGCGATGGATTTCTTCTTTTACCTCTTCGTGAGTCCAATTATCACTCAGCATAAGGTTGTTTAATTTCCAAGTGTTTGTGTGGTGATAATCATTTTGGTTGGAGTTAAGTTTTACCTTTATTGTCTTATTGTCTGAGAAGATACAATGTAAATTTTATTCTTTTAATTTTGCTGGAGTTTGATTTGTATACTAAGATGTGGTCAGTTTTGGAGTATGTACTATTGGCTGATGGAAAAAAATGTGTATTCTTTACCTTTGGGACGGTGTGCTCTGTGTATGTCTATTAATCCCATTTGGTCTAGGGTCACATTTAAGTCCTTTGTATCATTGCTTAGTTTCTGTTTAGAGGATCTGTCCAGTCCTGTCACCTTTTCTGTGTTAAAGACCCCAGCTGGTATGGTATTATGGGATATCATATTGCTCTGACCCATCAATGTCTGTTTCATAAATCTAGGAGCATTAAGTTAGATGCATAAATATTTAAAATTGAAATGTCTTCTTGTAGTGTTCCTTTGCCCAGTATAAAGAGTCCATCTTTGTCTTTCTTAACTTTAGAAAATAAGATTGCAACCCCTCCTTTCTTCTGATTTCCATTTGCTTGAAACACTGTTTTCTATCCCTTAACCCTGAGTCCTTATTTGTCCTTAAAGGGTAAGTGTGTCTCTTGGAGATAGCATATGGATAGCTTGTGCTTTTTTTATCCAACCAACCAATCTGAGACTCTTCAGTGGTGAGTTCAGTGCACTGACATTTATTGAGAGAGTTGGCAGGCATGGTGGAGTTCTATTCACCTTATTTTGTGACAGTCCATTGTGTAGTTTTATCCTTTGCATCATTGTGGAAGCTAAGTTTTGACCTTTAGCTTCTGGGTGTTTACTTTGCTGGTGGTCCATTGTGATGATCAGTGTTGAGAATAGGTTTAAGTATTTCCTGTAGAGCTGGTCTTGTAGTGAATTTCCTCAATGTTTGTATATCCTCAAATGATTTGATTTCTCCATCAATTTTGAAGCCTAGTTTAGCAGGATACAGAATTCTGGACTGAAAATTGTTTTAAAAAAGTTAAAGGTGTATGACCATACTCTTCTGGCCTGGAAAGTTTCAGTTGAAAAAAATCTGCTGTCATCCTAATTGCTCTTCTATTGGTCAGTTGTCACTTACTCCTGGCTGCTTGCAGAATTTTTTCTTTCATCTTGAGTTTGAACAGGTTTGTTACAATGTGTTTTGGAGAGGCTCTGTTTGGGTTCAGATGACCCAGGGTTCAATATCCATCTGAAAGGAGTATGTAGGGATCTTTAGTAAATTTTGGAAGTTTTCATTTATGATAGTCTCCAGTAGGGCTTCCATTCCTTTGGAGTCATCTTCTTCTCCTTCAAGAATCCCCATTTTTTGCATGGTTGAATGCTTCGTGGAGTCTCTAAGTCCTCTAAGTGCCTGTTCTGCCTTCTCTCTCTTCTTTTTTGCATCTTTAACTAACTGGGTTAAGGCAAAAACTTTATCCTTTAGTTCTGAGGTTCTTTATTCTTCATGGTCTAACCTATTTTTGATACTTTCTATTACATCTTTACTTTCCCTGATTTTCTCCTTCATTTCCTTAATCTCCACCATATCATTTCTATATCTACATATCTCTCACCTGACTTTTGGTTCTGTCTTTCTATTTTCTTGTCTACTCCTTTTATTGCCTTTATCAACCATACTTTAAATTCCCTTTCTGTCAAATCCATTAATTCTTTATAGGTGGAGTCTTCTGCAGTCACTACCTCATGGTCCCTTTGGGGAAGTTCCTCTGATTTTGTTTTTCATGTTGCTTGAATTTTTTTTTTTTTAACAGAGTCTATGTTGCCCTCAGTACAGTGTCATGGTATCACAGTTCATAGTAACCTCAAACTCTGGAGTTAAGTGATTCTCTTGCCTGAACCTCCCAAGTAGCTGAGACTACAGGTGCCTACCACAATGCCCAGCTTTTTGTTGTTGTTGTTGTTGTTGCAGTTGTCATTGTTTAGCAGGCCAGGTCTGGGCTTGAACCTGCCAAGCCTCAGTGTATGTGGCCAGCTCCCTAGTCATTGAGCTATGGCACCAAGTCATGTTTCCTGAAGTTTTCTGTGAGTTTCTTATGTGTTCTTTCTTCTTATTCACCTCTTTTTCCTTCTCACTTCCTACTTTGCTTCAAATTACCTTGTCTCAGAGCTTAGATCTTGAAGTGGTATCAGCCTCAGCAAAACCAAACTCTTCCTTGTGGCCAAAAATGAGATTTTTTGTTCTTTTAAAAAAAATTTTATTGTCTTTATTATTAAATCATAGCTCTGTACAATAGTGCAATCAAGGGGTACAATGTGCTGGTGAGATTTTTTGTTCTTGATGATAATATGTTACAATATGTTGCCAGGACACCAGGTGGCACTGTGGGTTTTTTTTAGGAGATGGGGAACACAGCCAGCAATCTCTATGGTCCTTATTCCTAACTTAGTTGCCTTCAGTGATGGCATGATTATTTCCGCAGCATTCAGACTCTGCTTAGTTGGGATCTGAAAGCTCACAAGAATTCTTCAGGGGCAGGTCTCACAGTGCTGCCTGACTCCAGTTCCTATGAGGCGCAAGAGTTCCTCAGCAGTCCCAAGAGTGGAGTTCCGATCCCAGCAGGCAGAATTAAGATGGCATGCTCTAGGCTCCTGCTAAGACCTTCTCATGACCTTCCCACAATGGCAGCCATCAGCCACTGAGACCTTCTCAGTATGGCTGCCTGGCCAGCCACCAAACCTATGGTAAATCCACTCCAACCGCTGTTCAACAGGTTGCTATATACTGTTTAAGTCCACCCACTCTTCCAAGCTTTCTACTCAATGTGCATCTTCTTCCAATAGCTGAAAACTCTGGAAAGGTTTCTTCCTATCCTGGACCTCTGTGGGGGGCCAGCTAATTGCAATCACTTGTCTAATTCATGGGATTTCCACCACTCTGAATTATACGCTGTATCCAGTGCACCACGTCCTTGCTGTGCTTCCTGAACTATAATTCTGGGTAAGGTCCAGAGCAGGCTGGGTTCTCTCTTTTATCCCAGTTGTTTTAGGAGAGCTCAGCTGAACGATCCTTCTGGTCTGCCATGTTGGTCTACCCAACTCTTATTCCTTTTTTAGACATCATTTGAGTCATAACAGAAAATTTTCTTTGCTACCCAGAGTTATTTGCTTTAGGTACTCTTGCAGACAGAACATGGGGAATAGATATCTTCAACAATTTTCAAAATAAATGTTGTGAACTTAGATTGAATTTTGGAAATTTAGTGAATTATGTACAGATGGTACACTTTCCACAACAGGAAAACATGAAAAGTTTATTGAACAGACAAAAAAATTATTAACAGATTGAGATGATCTCTTTTCATTGTATCTTGAATCAGCAAAATCTCTGGGCTAAACCTATTTTAAGTGCCTCTTTACATCAAAACTTTACAAACAAGTTTTAGATATTGTTAACTAGGTCTGTGCAAATGCAACATGGAATCCTTAGTTTCATAACATGAATAAGTTGAAGGATGAGGTATTTGGTGTAGATTTGCCATAGTAGTGCTATCTATTGTAGGGACAGGTATTAGCCAAAATTTTACCTCTGGGATAACTGGTACTTAAATTTTGTGAAGAACAGATCAACAATGTGAAATATTTAGAGATTTCTATAGAAGTGCAGCATCTGTGTAATGGCAAAATGACTTGAATATTTATCTGCAAGGCAAAAATTAGGTCTCTATATGGTATGTGGCAAAAAAAAAAAAATCCCCAAGCATTTTGAAAAAGATAGCTTTTTTCAAAACACTTCAATAGGAAATTTCAAATGAACATTTTCCCCAGTTAGCAAAGGTCACTGATGAGCAGGATGATACATGAGAATCATCTGAAGAATATGCAGTTATTACATTACAGACCCATTATTTGGAGGATACAATGAAAGGTTCACTGACTTTGGGATTCATGACATCACATTCAAATTAGCATTTCAACCTCACCTAGTTGATATCACCAAGGCTCCTAAAGAACTACAGATAGAATTCATTATGCTATTAGTATACTACATTTTAAAGCCATTGTTTGATGCTAAGAAAAATCAAGTTGAAATATGATAAAATGCAGTAGAACTCCCACATCTTTGACAATAGACCTCGAAACTGCTTTCTTGCTTTTCAACCATTTATTGCTATGAATCTACTTTATCTTGCCTAACGCAAATCAAGACACCCTTACGGTCACAAATGACTGACACCCATCTAGAAGATCCATTGAAACTGCAAACCTCCATGCTGCAACCAAATATGCAAAAGCTTTTCGATAAAAAGCAGACACAACAAAGTCATTAACAGGTTAGTTAACTTTAAAATTAACAAATAGTTTTCATTTTTTGTAATTATAAGCACATAATAGTTAGATTTTAACAAAATAATGTACATTTGTAAGTGTGCCTAATTGAACTTTCTTGAATTCTGTGCTATTTAGTTAACCCGGACTTCTAACATGACAGGTTTCCTCACTGCTTCTCAAGGCCAATTCTCTCTTGAGCAAGTGACCTCATTTCTCTGTGCCTCAGCTTCCATACTTGTCATTTGACATAATAATATTTTCCTCTTAATATTGTTTGAGGCTAACATTTGTTAATGTTTATAAAGAGCTTAAAATAAGGCTTGCCCAAATTTTAAAAATGCCCCCATTTCTTCCTGTTTAATATTATTGTTATTAGACATACTATAATACCTCATATGAGTTGCTCAATCAGTTTGTACATAATTTCATTTGATCTTTAGGAGACCTTCTAAGCTGTAGTTTTCATGCATTGATTATAGAGGTCACGATCTGAAAGATACTTCAGAGATCAGCTAAAGCTATGTTCAAAGTATTGCTGCCTCACTCAGAGTCACCTGGGTAGCTTGTCAAAAATGCAGCTGCCTGGGCCCCAGCCCAGTCCAACTGAACCACAATCACAGGTAGTGGAACATAGAAAAATGCATTTTTAACAAGCTCTCAAGGTGATTACTAAGCACAATAAAGTTTGGGAACTACTCAGAGTCTAGAATCCTAGGTTTGCTGATGGGAGAATGAGACCATAAAAGGTTAAGTAATTCTCTTCAGAAAAAACTGAAAAAAAGCCCATCTAGTTTATGAAATGAAAGAATTGCCATATCTCACATCACCAGTGAAACACAAATGATTTCAAGGATGCTTCAATGACACTGTGGTTTCAAGCTTTTGTGCTGAAATAAAGGAAGAACGTGAGCTCAGATCAAGCTTAAAATGTGAATCCAGATCTGTTGGCAGAAAGAGTGATCAAAGTTCGACCTCATTGTGGTCTCTTGTTTATGGTCAAAACATGAATTCCAATGAAGAATCGATCTCATTCATTGACTAGTGAGTGACACTATTGTAAGCACACATCTACACCCTGCAGGACAAAGCAGCTTGCTCCTAATAAAGATATTTCTATTTTGTCTTATCTGTTTAATTTGACATTTGTCTTTTGGCAGAAGATGCAGTATTGAGACAAGGAAGAGAGATGATGTCTCCTTCCTTTTGGAAGCACATGAAGAAATTTTATTTTATTTTATTTTATTTTAGGGGTGAGCGGATGTGTGATTTGAGAGAAGATTTCCTGAATAATTATTTCTGAGATACATATTTCCATTTGAGGAAAAGTCATACGAGAAAATGAAGTCCATTTTTAATAAATCAGACTATTCATTTTATTCAAAGACAACATCTATTTTTAAAAACGAACACAGTTGGCTCTGAAGTCAAACACAACAGTAGTATTAGACTACCACACCCACTGATTGAATCATGTTATTGGAACAGAGCTCCAATTTTAAATAAACAAAATTAAGACTTTTTTAAAAAGAAGATAATGATATTGTATTTCCTGGTCAAGCTCATGATATATTTCCTGAATCTAAAAATTTATCCACAATTGTTATTAGGAGAAATAAGATATTATACTGTCTACAGGCAAACTCCATTGCTAACTATCCTTTTATTGTTGCTATAGTACTATTACTTAAGAGTAAGATGAACTGGTCAATAGTACACAGTGCAAATGAGTCCACTGTCTCATGAGTTATCTTGTGCTATGATTGGTCTTGTCTCTGCATCTCAGTGGGTCAGTAATGAGGGGGCAGGCCATATTATGTGCATACCACAGGCTTGCCCAGGTGTCTGCAATGTGGGGAAAGTGCTTTCCAGAGAAAGGACTTTACCCACATTCCCCTTATTCACTGATTGGAAGCAGAATCAAGTTGCCTTTTGGCATCTTCTCCTCAACTCCATGTAAAAGTGACATGGATCATGAAAAGGTGGCCACAATTGCAACAGTCATAAGCAACTGAAAGACTGTACGTATTTTGGGGAACACACCGAGAACACCTCCTCCCTCTGCATCTCTCTCACTCACATCTCCACCATCCTCACCACACCACCATCCCCTCCTAACCCCGCTGCACCTCTCACTAACTGACTCTATAGCAACTGGTTTCTGTTTGGCTTTGGCTTTGAACGATTGTTTAAGTGTTAAAAAGCTGAAATCTTACCTCTGTTTCCTCATGCAAAACAATTTCAACTCTTCATTTTCATCTTAAAGATCTCAAAGATTTAGCGGCTGATGTATAATTCCCAATTGTGGGTAAAATTCATTGCACCTACCTCCTTGGAACATGACTGTTAGATTCTGGCTTCCTGGCACAAAGGAAAATCTTCTCCAGCCAAGCTGTGCATTTGCTGTCTGGTATACTTCCTGTGTAACTGGTCCATCTATAGCTATTATATATGACGACAGTTACATCAAAGTGTGGACCATCCTCATGTCTTACATTCTTTACACAATAATCACTAGGGGTATTTTGTGCCTCATTTTCACCTGATCCCAAAACTATCCTAAGTAGCATGAAACTGCTCTTACTGAAGCCAAGACAAACAACTTGCTGATACTGAAGTGTTTATTGTTTTTAAGCCCTTGCAACACCTGTATTATAACTGTGAGCTGTGGTTTAAAAACAAATTTGGAAACTGACTTTGGCATCACCAGCTCTGTCCCAATCAATGCTTAGGATGGTGAGATTTCTATATTCTATATTCCCAGGGACTTTAGTATTAGTTTTACTTAGGAAAGAGACCTAGTGTGAGCTCAGCCACTTTTCTGTAATGACTCAGTACTGTTTTTGCCATACCGGAAATAGAGATTCCTATTTATCCTCTATATGTGAAAGAAATTACTTTGAATCTATCAAACTTCATCGTGTTATTGTAACCCATTTTCTTAGTTTATCAAAATAATCTTTGGTTCTAATTTTTGCAACAAATTTTTGTTGTTATCCAGCTTAGCAAGTACATTTTTCTGTCCTTAGGGCCGTGTGTAGAATGTCAAATGATTCTAGGACAAATCCTGGACATAGATTTAATGTGCTAAAACTGGCAATGCCTTGACACTAATTTACTTTTTTTAGGCAACATCCCAATCAACCATGCTTTCCTGTTTATTTTTACCGTTTGTCACCAAGTTACATAAGAAAGAAAACTTTTCAGTCTGTGTTGCCCTTGCCTTCTGACTTATGGAGATCAACTAGATTAACCTGATAAGAGTCAGATGATTTTGTGGACATTTGTCACTCATATTCCAATAACATTTGTGGCAATGTTTTCAAAGCTACTACACTTATGTCTAAGTAGAAATTACCTATGTTGAACATGGTTTGCCACATAATTCTAGGAAATTTAATTTTCTGTAATACCATTATTATGATACATATGGCAATATTTGAAAAGTATTTCATTATTCTTTTATTCTTAATTTGAAAACCTTAGGTAAAATATGCAATACAAATGAAGAGAAAGGAGTGGTTTCCTGGATATTTAGTAACAAGGCATAAAATGTTCATGATAAGCAAAAATTAAAAAATGACAATTCCTATCATTTGAAATGTTATCTAATGTATTAAGTGCTCTGCTGTATTTTAAAAATCATCAATACTTGAATTATAAATCAAAAATTCAGCAATAATTCCATTTACTTTCAAATAATAAATAATCTTTGAAGAAAAATAATGACAGCAATTTATTTTTTATGAAAGGGTATTTGTAGTTACTTTATCATCCACTTTTTTTGTCAGTAAAAGGGGAATTAAACTATTACAGGACACCTTGTTAAGTAATTATATAGCAACATCACTGTGCAATTAAATAGCCATCAGTCCCTGCAGCTGAGAAATTTCAGGTAATTATTCAAAGATAATTTAATAGGAGAATTACTGTATTCAAGCAAGCATTAGCTAGTAATCTACCTCAATTAAAGCATCCAATTAATTTCAGAACCTTGATAACAGTTGCCTTTGGCAAAACTATCCTTTCCCCTCATTTGATCCCACATATACCATGTTCCTTAAACATTGTATAAAGTTAATTTACTTCTAAAAGTATAGTCTAATACTAGTCTCCTGAGAAATTAAACAAATGCATGTATAAAAAAATGTTGCTTTTTCCCCTATCATTCGGACCTTTTATCCAGTCTCATATATAGAAGTTAAACACAGCTGATTAGGATACTGGCTCATGGGCTTCCTTGGTTTTCCTCACAAGAACAGAAAACTTCCTAGTGATGGAAATTTCCACAAGGGGCTCTTGTTTTTGAAACGATTAACTCCTTGGACAAACTGTCCTTTGGAAATATGCCCCTGTGAATTTGGTGGTGGTGGTGGTGGTGCTGGCCGGGCTAACGACATGTCTGAAAGGACTTTTCTGAGTAAAATTTCCTTGATCGTGTTTTTACCTGATTTTCATGCTCTATAGAAAAAGCCCCAGCTTTGGAGTCAGGTGGGTTTCCAAACTGCATAGGGAAACTGGGTTTTGGTTGTTCAGAAGGCTGCTAGTTCTATGGATTCTTCCAGCTTTCGTAATGTTCCTTAACAGCCGTCCTGGGGTTGCCTCGCCCACAGTTCTTTCTGCTGGGTTAGTCACCAGCCTGTTCGAGTGTCAGGGGCTCTCCAGGGGGCATTCGCACTCTGAGTCTTCCAGAAAGGAGACTCATCTCGAGCTCATTCGCGGCAAGACTGAGCCAAAGGCGGTATAAAGTTGGAGGTAATGGGGTAAGGCACAGGAGCTGGGCTGTGGGTCTTGTCAGATGAGTAGAATGCAAAACTCACATAAATGGCTTGTCTTTGGCATTGCTTCCCAAACTCCTGCAGCTCTCACAGCAGCTGGAGAGCTGGACAAGGAAAGATGGGGGAACTGTCCACGGGGGACCCAGCATCCTTCAGGCTCATCTTTGCACCTCCTTATTTAGCAGAAGCTTTCGTTTTGTCTCTTTCCCTGGATACCTTGGAAAATGACCCATTGTGGGCTGTTTACTCTGATTCTCACCTACCATTTTCTTAGGACCCTGTCCCCAGGAGTCCCTCAAGTGGGCGACACACTGCAACTGCAAGCAGGAAGTCCCCCCCGCCCACGCAAACCTCATCTGTTGAAGGAGGGGGCAGAAATGGAGGTCAGAGGTTATTAGGCTGAACACATGTTCCCCGGGGCCTGGACGAGGATGGGGTAAGTGAAGCTGAGTCGAGCAGGGACTGTATATTCTGATGTTGTCACCTCGCATGCTTTAATTTCTGAGCACCATGGGCCGTCACCCCACTTCTAGTCTTTATTTCCTAGCATTTCCAGTAAATCCATAGTTCAACTTTTCTCCACTACAGGCATAATCACATCTTTCCACTTGGGTCAGTCTTCTAGAAACTAAAGAAGAAACCACTTCTCTATTGCAAACAATAGTCTGTGCTATACCTAGCAAACAGCTTTAAAAATATTGACCTATTTTAAGATAGGTACCTCCTTCATAAAATTTAACATTTTGGGGGATAGATTTTTAGGTTTTAGAAATTCATGTGAGAAAAGTTGTTTTTGGTCTTTCACATATTTTCCCCTTAATTTTAACTAGCCTTTTTTTTTTTTTTTTTCGGAGACAGAGTCTCACTTTGTCACCCCCAGTAGAGTGCTGTGGTGTCACAGCTCACAGCAACCTCAAACTCTTGGGCTTAAGTGATTCTCTTGCCTCAGTCTCCCAAGTAGCTGGGATTATAGGCACCTGCCACAATGCCCGGCTATATTTTTGTTGCAGTTGTCATTGTTGTTTAGCGGGCTTGGGCTGGGTTCGAACCCGCCAGCTTCAGTGTGTGTGGCCGGCACCCGACCTACTGAGCTATGAGCACTGCCAATTTTAACTACCTTTAAACACAACTCTGAACTTATGGCCTCCCAGTGAAGACTGAGAGTTAAGGTGAGCAACTTTGTGGTGCTGCCCTCATAACACATAGAATGACACACCCAGGCCATCTGGCACCCTCATGTGTCTGTCACATGTTAACCTCAAAACATATTTATTACATGAATGAGTCCCTGTGCCCTTCTCCCCAGTACCAGGCTCTACCATCTATTATGTCTATATGGATGGTCTAATTAGTTCACAGTCACGCTAATTTAACAAAGTTGTATTAATCACCAGAACAACACACTATTTTCCTGTTATATTAAGAACAGAAATGACTAGCTTTTCTAAAGCAAGCAAGCAGTTAAACAAAAATGCCAGTTTCAGCGTTCTCTCACTTAGTCCATTTGGACTAGAGTGAATTAGAGAATTGAAAAAAAGTGAGAGAAAATTAAATAAACTACTAAAGAGCAATCAATGATGTTCCATTTCTCAAAGGAGTTTATTAGCATAAATAAGTTGATGAGGTTCACGCCACAACTTTTAAGATTTTTCCCCTTCTTAAGTTACACAGGCACCGTCAGTAATAGGCAATGTTTATTACCCAGAATTATGATCCTTTGGACAGCCAGAAACAAATTATACCTTTGTCAAACCCCTAATCACCAGTCCCTTTCCAGGACATACAATCCAAATGATTCAAACAGGTGAAGATGTGAAGATTTCTCCAAAACAACCGCAAGATGCCCAAAGGATTTAATTCACTCTATCTGGCCACTGCTTGCTATTCTGATTACTACTGCTTTTGGAGTTACCTGTAATTTTCTTTTAGAATTACAAATGGTTTACTTTGCTTCTTTATCATGTCATAGAACCCTGTTACTACTCATATTTTGGAAAATCCTGCAGAAGATTTAATAAGAAATTTTAAAACCCTAGTGGATTTTCTACTGCTACAAACTCTGCATCCCCTAAATAAAGAAGCCCATAATTGATTAATAAAAAGCTAAGTAATTTTGGTATTAATACGATCCCCTGGGAGGCCTCCATAATCACAACTAGCAGGCCAGTCACAGTATTGCTCAATTATGCATTCAGGTAAATAATCTGCAAATCAACAAACCCTATAAGGGGATTTTCAGCATTTCCAATTTGTTAATCCATGATAAATACCTCTCAAAGGCCAGACAAAGCCCAGACGCTTTCATATTTTGAGGCTTCTGGTTTGTCAGAAATGCTTTAAAGCAGAGTTATCAAAATGACTTTATATTTAAAACAATTATGCCTAACACGTTAGTGCTAAAAACACACATATGATGCTATACAATTATCTGTATAAAAATACAGTTACAAAATTATCAATTTGCAGTGCACCCAAGGTGGCATGCCATGGTGCTGGAGCACTACGCCCTCTCTGAGCTGTTGGGATAGCTCTGTGACTAAGCATGTCAGCCCCCTGGGGCTCTGGGTGAGCATGAGGCCTGGGCCAGGGCCACCGACCTTCCAATTCCTCACTGGGCTCAGGTGTCTTCAGCCACTGACACAAAAATAAGAGACCCAATTTCTGATGTGCCCCTCACCCACTGATGCTCTTGTTAACAATTTCTAAAAAAGGATGAATTATAATTACCTAGAGGGACCCAGGCCAGTGCTCAAACCATTCATACTCTTTGAAAGTGTGAATCTCATTTTTCTGTTAAATTCAAGTTCTTCTTTCTTCAACCTGACCTCATCAAAGATTAGTGTTTCTTCCCTGTAGAATTTTGAGAGTTTATTGTCACTTCCCACAACCCCACTTTTTTGTTGTTTATTTAACTAACATTAATTCTTGTAAATTTCCTTTGTGAGATTTTGGCTGTTTTTAATCATCTGAAATGTTGAAATTATCATGTACAGTGCATGAAAGATAGTAAAGAAAACTAAGGTAATCTGCACAAAAATTTGAATGAAGGAAATCATATGAATAATTTAATTAAAGGCACAGTATAAAGCTTTCCTGTAAAAAAATATCATTTGCCCATCTCTTTACTAGATTTGTAGAAGATACAAAGTATAAGAAATGGGCCTGCATGTAATATTCTTCATATAAAAAGAGCTTTTATAAATCAATGAGGAAAAGATTAACAGCCAAAAAAAAAAAAAAGGTAAGGACAGGAAATTTCTAAAAGGATAATCATTAGTATAAGTAATAATCATATGAAAAAGTACATCTTCAGCAAAATATGTATTCAAACAAGAAGAGACTATTTTCACCTATCAATCTGCTTCCATTTGGTTAATGATAATAGTGCTGGGAAATGAATACACCTCTGTACCTCTGGTGAGAGGACAATTTGATAGGATCTTTCTAGATCCTGATAGAATATTTTACAGTTTTGCAATATGAGTTAAAAGCCTTAACATCTCACTATTTTTGCACAGTAATTCCACTCTTTGGAATTTATCTCAAAAATACCTTTTTTTTTCTTGTATATAGGCTGTCCAGGTGCTTTGGGGGTAGCAAGCAAGCACTGTACAGAAGCAGAATTTTGCAGTTAGTTAGTCATATATTTTCCATCTTTGTTGTTTTTAAAAATTCGTTATTCTAAGGATGTACAGAGGGCCAGGGACATTTCCATTAGTATTATTATTATTGTTGTTTAGGAGATGCACTGTGCATATAAATAGGTTTTATGAAGATTAGGAAGGGAGTCAAATCCAAGTCCTTAAAGGGTGCTCATTTTACTGGGTGTCTTTACTCAATTTTAACCTTTCAAGGCATGCATAACAAATCTTCTGACTTCACTACTTACTACTTCAGTTAGGAAGGATGCTGCTATGGTTTGAATGATTGTGTTCCTCCAGAATTTACATTGAAACCTAATCCCCAATGCAACAGTGTTTTTTTTTCAAGTTTCAGATTAACACAGGATTCATACCATTAGGTTATATAGTTTGCTTTCATAAGATTAAGTCCAGGTTGCAGTTGTGCTCCCAGAAAGTGCAATATACCCATTCCGTGCCCCTGGTGGGTGGGAATTTACTCAACCTCTTCTCCGTCTTCCCTTTACTTGAATTTAACTGAGTTTGCCTCTCACACAGTGTCCTAAGTATCAAAAGAGTCGAAAAATGAGCACCACACATACTCTATACTCAATTAGAACCAATACATGAACAACTGTAGGGAGATTTAGACTATAACAACCTGTAATGGTGAGAACTGAGCATCGGCCACGTCTGGTAATAAGGAAACTGGTTTAGTACAGTACAACACGTCCACCCAATGTAAGAAACCATGTTCCATTAAAAATGATGTGATAAGACACAGAAATACTTTCTAAATGTGCTAAGTTAACAAATATAGGATAAAGACCATTCAGTAGTTTGCCGTTTAATGTTCTCCTTACTACAATGTCTAACCGTGGCACAGTACTTGTTCAGTACTGGAGCTGCCTTGCAGCTGACATGACTTCTTTCCTCTTGTTGGACATGCATGTGTTATGATGAACATCCTGGGACATACTAATTTTGTACATGTAACTGATGATCTTCACATTAATTGTTAACATTTCTAATTCAAAGCATAGGAATATTATTTTAAAATTTGGTATTGTCAACATTTACACACCATTTTAAAAAGATTGCCTATGCCTCCTCTGCCTTTTTGCACAGTGCTGTTACCCATTTTTTCCTACAGAAAACAGTGATATCTTGATTTCTTATATTTATTTTGTTACAGACTAGGATGATCACATTGTCATATTTTCATTTGTTCACTAACCATTAATATTTTATCTGTAAATTGCCTATTTATGGGGGGTTTTGGTCTGAAATTTGTTGGGATATAGAGTTTTTTCTTATGGCTTTGAAATTGGTTTGTCTATTGCATTCAGCCTTTTATCTATAAGAAAAGTTAAAATATTTCTCTTTCTGATAGATATACATAATATAAAATTTGCCACATTCCCTACTCATTTTATTTTTATTAATTTATTTTTAATTGGGAAATAATAATTATGTATATTTATGGGTTACAATGTGATGTTTTGATTTATGTATACATTGCAGAAATATTCAATCAAGCTAATTAGCATATTCATCACCTCATTAACTTATTGTTATATATTCACCATTTTTAAGTGTACAATTCAGTGACATTAATTACATTCACAATGTTGTGCAATCATCACCATTATCTACTTCCAAAACTTTTTATTACCCAAAACAGTAACTCTGTACATAAGCATTAAGTTCCCATTCTCTCCTCCCTCTATTCCCTGACAATCTCTAATCCACTATCTTTATGAATTTGCCTATTTTAGATGTTCCATGTGCATAAAATCATATAATATTTGCCCTTTGTGTTTGGTTTATTTCACTTACCCTAACATTTTGAAGGTTCATCCATGGTATCACAACTTCACTCCTTTTTATGGCTCAATAATATTCTATTGTATATGCCATGTTTTATTTAACCATTCATCTGTTGATAGACCCTTCGATCGTATACCTTTTGGCTATCGTGAGTATTGCTGCTATCACCTTTTGCACACACGCATCTGTTTAAGTTCCTGTTTTCAATCCTGTTAGGTACATACCTGTGAGTGGAATTGGTGGGTCACATGGTAATTTTATGTTTAGCTTTTCTAGGAAACAAAAAACTGCTGTTGCTCTTCCAACCTTGTAAGAATGCCACTAGCATCTATTGTCCGTCTTTCCTTTCTCAAATGCAAACTAGGACAGTCTTCTCAGTCCCTCTGTTGAATAATTGCCGAGTAGCTGACAATTCTAAGTCACAAAAGAGTTATTTTGCTGCTGCCATAGGCCTAAATATATGTTCTATCACGAATGCTCCTTGGAACCTAACTGATCGTTAGAGCCTAAATGATCTTCAGAGGCTACTACCAATAGTTGCCCATAAAGTCATCAGGGTGCCCTGAAGTTGCCCATAAAGTCATCATATGTATGGAAAATGGGAAATCATTACAAAATTTTACAAAAAGGTGGCCAACCCATACAGAACATTTTGTAAAATTTCATAATATTTTGTGAATAAAGATATGGTTAGCTACAATTTCCTCTTTTCTCTGTGCATGTTGACTTCGGGGTGACTCTGAGGGTATTCTGTATCTATTTATTTATTTTGACTGAACCATGGTTTGTCTAATGATAAGTCCCACAAAGACGTTCCATTTTATTTTTGATGCTGTGACACAGGTTTGGGCACTCAGTGGTCATAGGATGTGCCTTAATGTGCCCATCCAGACTTACCTGAAGTTGGTTCTTAAAGGCATTTCTTTACTTTCACCTGAGGATGTTTTTCAAAAGTTTTTTGCTGACTGCCGAACAAATTTGACATTAAAAAGTAAGTCTACATTTTAATCAAGAAAGCTTTCAGTATGAATTGTGAACATGGACTTGAAATATTAAGGAAGTTTAAAGAGAAATTTAGATCCACAATCTTACTGAACTAAAGATATTCCTTTACCTTACTGAAATTCAAGATGATATTTTTTGGAAAAGTCCTACACCTCTCAGTATTAACCTGATTTATTCTGTCAGCAGATCAAATGATAGAGCTATCATGATTAAAGACCAAATGAAAAAATGATGTCTTAATAAAATACTGAACACTAAATGACTTTTGGGATGCTGGAATTATTCTGGCTTAATTCTCAGAAGAAGCAGGGTAGGAAAGCGGAAGTGGTTCAGTTCATCGTGATACAATATCAGTTTCTTCAGTGATGTAATGAAAATAGCACCCAGTATAGCTTCAGAGGACCTGAATTCCAGATCCATCATGTACTATTTGTGAGACCTCAGGCAAGTCACTTAACTTTTCTGAGCCTATGATTAAGAAAGGAATTCCCTAATAGAGTTGCTGGGAAGGTCAAAGTGCTTTTAATACTGAAAAGATCTATACCAGTGGTTCTTAAGTGAGGGCAATTCACCCTTCAGAAGACATATGGCAGTGACGGGAGACATTTTTAGTTGTCACAACCTGGAGAGGGGAGGCTATTGGCATCTGTTGTGTAGAAGCAGAGATGCAGCTGAAGGATCTATGATACACGAACACCTCAAACAAAGAGTTATCTGGTCTAAAGAGTCAGTCAGCAGTTCTGAGACTGAGAAGCCCTGCTTTGTACTATCTTTATGTTATTACTTACTTTTATGCAGTTCGCTCTAAGTGCCTTTGGCTTCACTGTTGTATTCTTTGTTAACAGTTCAGGGTCTTACTAAGAGCTCTCTTCTTCAACCAAACCCCAAGTAACGTAACCCCAGCAACTCCTTCTGGAAGCAGATGGCTTTATTGAGTTTATCACTCTTCCCTACCAACATGTGTCTACCAAAGGGGACTGGCAAAGTATAACTGGGGAGTGCTTGACTCTGACACCTAATTTCTCAACTGTGTTGACTAAGAGTTCTATTTTACATGAACGGTGAAAAGTTGAACGTACACACAGGAAGGCAGTAGCCTGGCCTTAGGGAACAACTGGCCAGATAATTCTGTTGGATTAGGTTGAACACCTGTGTAGCCACTGACAGAGGAATAGGAGAATATTGGAGAAAGTCAAAAAGCAAATCAGCTACTTGACTAGGCTTGGCTTAATAATACAGTCTTGTTTTTCTGTATCTGACTTTTTCCTTCTGAAAAGTAGGAGTTGGCAAGGGGAATCTCAGTGCTGAATAAGGAATGAAGCTCTCTGAGACCAGCTCTCGCCAACGCTGCTGCTGTTGAGGGGACATCATGGCGCCCTTCCCCATCAGGGGAAAACGCTTGAAGGAAAATGGGAACACATGCTTTCCTCTATGTCCTGAACCTGTGGCATCACTGCGCATGTTCAGAAATGAAAAAGAAAATGCCAGCTCCCAATTAGTACTGAAAAGTCCAGTTAGTCAACTCAGTTAAAAGAATGGAGCAGTAATTCAATGTTTAATTTCTTTAAGAAAACCTATTCATACTAGCCATGCTAGCTGTCTGGCTCAGACTGGGTCTAAACATATAAACTGGTATGACTGGTTAAGTTAGTTAAGAAGCTGCTGACTAGAGATCATTGAAAGAGATGGTGCTCTGTGCATCTTTTGCAGGTAAAACCTTAAGCTGACTTTAAGTGGATTGCAAAATTAGGTGTGTCTCTTAAAATTATTATAGGCAATTGTGAATATGCAATTAATAAAAAGAGAAATCTCTTTGTGTGTTGGACAGGCATATGAAAAACAGGAAAGCACACATGTATTCAATAGACATTGATTAAGTCTACATGATTTAGTCAGAAATCTTAGTTTTGCATAAAGGAGAAAGCGAATTATTGAAAGGAAATCACCCTGTGTATTTGGTCAAGTTAATTTCCCTGCCATACGGAGGAGGTTGATCTTGATGTCCAAATACATACAGAATGTAAGCATTTTCACAGATTGTCATCAGGTACAAACCTGGAGCTCATCTTTAAAGACTCTTGGGAGGTCACTGAACTTGGATCATTCTTAGCTAAGTTATCTAAAACACTTCAAATACTTTAAAATAAAACTAATCCCTGCACTGGTGGGTTGAAAACTTTTCCTATCCCCAGGGCACTAAAATAATACCCTTTTGAACAGTAGGTGAAGTATTTTAGGAGACAGCTCTCTACTTATAACAAAGCAAGTCAATTTTTAGGAATTAGGGATGCTAATCACAGTGTCTCAGGATGTGCATTGCTGGGGAGTGAAATTCAAGACCACAGACTGACAGGATAGAAATGTGCTATGATTCCAAGGAGATGTAAATGGGGAAACTCAGCTTCATCTATCATAAAGGTCAAGATAATTGGCCACATACAGCAAAATCAACACCGCTCCCTCTCCCCTAGCCCAGCGGATAAGCTAGGAACTCAGCTTCCTGCCGGGCTAAGTGGTGGCTAGCCCAGGTGGAGGAGGAGAAGGTCTGGGAATATGCATGAAGGAACACAAGGCGCTGTAATGATGCCATCAGATTCAGCATCAAATATATTTTATAATCAATTGAGATACTGTTGGTTGCCCCCAAACATGCATGAAATACTTCCAAGGTTTCACCGGACTACAGTTGCTTTCATGTTTATGCCTTTCCAGTGTTTTTGGACTTTCAAACTCTCCACACTATAAATGTACATTTGTTAATCAAAGAAATCATAAGAAATGCAATTTCTGTTTTAGTGCTATCATTAAAATATGACTGTATGCAAATTCACTTTCCCTTACATGTTCTGATTAATCTCATAACTCAAAGCTAAGGTAGACATTGACTAAAATAAAGGGTGCAGAAAATTCTCATAAAGGTAAAGTAACTGAGTTATAAAAAGTTGCCAAATAGATTGTGTTTGCATAACTAATAGGAGCCTATCACAAAGATTATCAAAGGCATATATTTATCTGAAAATGTGAAGTCCATGATGGCAAAGTTAATATCTTACCTGTCAATTGTATCAACACACAATGATTGTATACAGGGCAGGCTTCAAGCATGTGTTATCTCTACTGTTGCAGAAGGCTCCCTAGTTCCTTAATGTTTTCCTGTTGCTGTCTTCAAGTTCTCAGCAATTTCTTTCTTTCTTTTTGCAGTTTTTGGCTGGGGTCAGGTTTGAACCCGCCACCTCTGGTATATGGGGCTGGCGCTGTACTCACTGAGCCACAGGCACAAAGATACCTGCATTTTCATTTTTCACTGGATTATGGAGCTGGTCATGATTGTAGGAACAATTTAATCCCCACAGAAGTTCTTCTGTCCTAGACTTTCTGTTTTTTTCTCTTCATACGAAATGTTAAAGATTTCACATTCAAGGGCAACAGAACAGGAGGTAGCTTCACTGAGAAGTGAAACCATTTTGGGGAAGTTAAAAATGTAAAAGACAAAAAATCATTATGAATTTTGAAGAAATGACTGTATCTTACCACTCCCAGGAAGTTGAATTAAAATCTTAATGGAGAAAAGCAGCTCTTTGATTGCTAACCAGAAGTCACTAGGGGGAAAAAAATCCAATGTCTGAACCATAGGACATTGAGAAGCAAATTAATTTGAGTTCTTTTCTGAAGTTCATTTAAAAGGACTATCTGGAACTGTTTCAAAGAGAACAGTTAAAGGGCTGCTGACGTAGGCTCGAGTTGGTCCTAATTAGCGCTCAGGGTCGGTTTGTCAGAGCGCTCCTGGGAGTAAGTGGAAGCATAAAACTATGCTGAAGTATTAACAGTGACTGAAAGTCCGCCAGTGGGGGGAGTGGATAAGATTATTTACTTTATAAATGGAGGTACTAGGCCTGGAGAAAGGCCTGCAAGAGGAAAAGTGGGCACTTTCGAGGAAAGTATGGGGAAAATAACCCAGTACAGTACAGTATTGATAAAAAGAGTATTAGAGCATAGAAAACGCACAAAGGGGTTAGTGGGGACTTACTACACGGGACTAATGAACACTAATAAGCTCTCCAGGATTTAAGGCCTAAGGCTATTAGTGTATTAAAAGTTCTCACACTTGTTCACAATAGGTTATATCCAAGCAATCCTCCTTCAGAGAAGATAAATTGTCCTCAAATGCAGAATAATAACTGATGTACGTATCTCACATCATAATTTACATACGGGATCTTTCACATAAAGGACATGTTATGCCTGTAACACCCCTGTCATATGTACAGTATAATACCACTTGACAGATGAGATAATGAGGCTCAGAAAATGAAAGCAAATTTCCTAAGAACACAAGTCATGAAGAAATAGCCATCGGATTCCTAAACCACCATGAATGTGGGAGATGAGGTGGAATATGTTCTATCATCAAAACAAGTTCAATAACAGTAGTAATGGCCGCAGGGCCTCTTCTGAGACCCCTTTTTCCTTCCCTTCCCCCTTCTTTCTTTTCTTCCTTTCATAGTTTCTCCCTCCTCTTCCCGTTTCTCTTCTTTTCCTTCCCCCTTTTCGTCTTCCTTCCACTCATCCGCCCACCTGCCACACATCCAGCCATCTATTCATCTGTCCATCTATTCACAAACATCCGCCTGAATTCTAGCTGCAAAGTGCCCCTCAAACTTTTTTCTAGATCTGTCCTTCTTAAACAGTGTGTCTTAGGAATGTCCCTTTGCAATGTGTCCATTCATCAGAGTGATGCTTTTTCCACTCGGATTTATCAGGGAATGACGATCAGAGGTAACTGAGCTTGTGACAGGAGTGACTTTCAATAGGTAGGCCTGGTGTTGTGAGAGGACTGACGGACACTTAGTAAAGGTAGTCTGGTACAAGAAAGTGGTATTTTGTAGAATTCCCCTCTGCCCTTGCCATTTCCTCCTTTGGTCCCCATTCCATCTTCCACTTCACCTAATGAAACTTAACTTTCCATTGAGATGCTATGTATGATCTTTCAAAGACCTTGTGTTTTAACAGGGAAATTTTTGGGGTTTTTTTTTTTTGCAGTTTTTGGGTGGGGCTGGGTTTGAACCCGCCACCTCCGGTATACGGGGCCAGTGCCCTACTCCTTTGAGCCACAGGCGCCGCCCTTAACAGGAAATTTTTACAAAAGGGAACAGAAGGAATGCTAGGAGAGGGGAAAGTACTGGGAATTTCCCTACAAGAGAATTTTTGCTTTGGTAAGAAAATAACTGGAGTCCTGAAGGATTTCTACTCTCTGTTCTTAGGCCAGTATCTCTGAGAACCTAGATGATGACCAGTCTCCTCTTCTCTCCACTTTGAGCTCACTAAGAACAGAATGACTAAACAAAGCCTTGGCTCCCTACCTTAGGCAGATTGCTAGACTGCTCAAGACTGTAGTAGTCACCCCCGAGTATCTATGGGGATTTATTCCAGGAACACCTTGGGTACCCAAATCTACCAATGCTCAAGTCCCTTATATAAAATGGCACAATACTTGCATGTGACCTACATACATTCTTCTGTATACTTTAAAACCATCTCTAGATTGTTTATATTATCTGATTCCATATAAGTACTTTGTAAATAGATGTTATACAGTGTTGGATTAATTTATATATTTTTTATTGTTGTAGTGTTATTTTTTGTTTTTGATATTTTTAGTCTGTGGTTGGCTGAATCCATGAACAAAGAGCCCATGGATGTGAAGGGCTGACCGTACTTGAGGTCAGAAATGTGATAGTATGAGTTGCTCTGGACATGTGCATTGGAAACAATATTCTTCCTCCTTATGCTGATTTTTAGTTGAAAATTAACATGAGAAATTTAGGCAAGAAGACAAAGAATGCAATTTTTTTCATCTTCTACTTCCTCATCAACCCATGGCATTCTGGGGTTTGACCACAACACTGAAATTGACCTCTCTACAGTCGCTAGTAATCTTGTTTTAGAAGCCATTAAGTGCTCCATCCTTCGTGGAACACTTTTGTCCTTTTACTTGCTTAATACTATGCCTTCCTGATTGTCCACTTACTTCCCATCTCCTTTGCTTATTTTGTTTCCTCTGTCTGTCCCGTGAAGGTCGGCATTCCCTCGGGATTTGTCCTAGCCTTTGATCTCTTCCTTCTCTAGACTGTTCCCCTGTGTATCCTCACATACTACTATATTTCAGTTACTCTCTGAAAATCCAAGAATTCTATCTCAGTCTGATTTTCACCTAAGCTTTAGACCTGAAGATACTACATACACCTGTCAATTGGAAATTGCTCTTGATTTATCCCAAAGATATCTCAATATAACATGCCTAAACATGAACCTTTCTCACCGAACTTTTCAATCTCCTTTTTTCCCTGACCCAATGAATGGAAATACTACCCTGTCAGAAACTTGGCCTAATTCTTGAGTCTGCTACCTCCTCCTCCAATCTACTAGTAATCATGTAAATTCTCCCTACTAAATCTCCCTCCCATCATCCATTTCTCTCCACCCACTCTGGTCCAGATCACTCTCATCTGTTGCCTAGGTTACTGTGCCATGGTCCTTTACTGATCTTCTTGGCTTCTTGTCCAGTTTCCCTGTACCATTCACACTGCAGCCTGTGGGATGTTTCACATTTACAGATCTGATCACACCTCCTTCAGTTCTTCCCGGCTGTCCACTGTACTCACAAGGCTCAAGGTTCTCCATACTTCTCCAACCTACTCTTTCTGACTAACCCCATCCCAATAGTTCAGCCACATTGAACTTTCCTTGCACAGTTCTCTCTTTGCTGTTTCCCAAGCCTATAGACGTTCTATTCCTTTTTCTGAAATTTCTTCTCTGAATAATTCTTCGTTACTCTTCCTGTCTCCATTTGGACAATACTTTCTCTTGGAAATCTTTCAATGCCTACATCTGAGGCAAGGCTCCTATAGCCCCTATATTGCCCTTACTGTCAAGATGTGTCACCTTGTGATGCAGTTGCCTATATACTAATCTACAGCCTCACCAGAGACCTCTGTATGAGGACAAAGGTTTGTCTACTGCAGGTCACTGCTGTGTCCTCAGTCCTTAATGGAGAGCCTGCAACAGATGAGGGTACTTACAAAATAGGCATTGAAGGAATAAATAAACTTTATGGTCAGACCTGCATTTTTTTAAGCTTTTCATTGTAAAGTCAAATAATGGGTTTTTTTAGTGGAATATATTCAGCGAAAGTATAACAACAAATAACTCTTATTCAGAGAAGTGTGGGTCTAAGGAACACTCATCCTCAAGGCTGAAGGTTTACTGAGCATGAATAAAGAACTGTGCTGATGTGGTTTGTGACATCTTCCTGAGAATTTTAAGTACAAGTCAAGAGGCCCATTAGAAACCAGCCAGAGTAGGTATGTGTAGAAAAAGGCACAGAGGAGGTGAAGCAGTCTGAAGCTTCTATTTCCATGGCTAGACCCTGGGTTACTTCATCACTAACCAACAAATTGTTCCATTGCTTCTTCACTTTTAGAGTAGATTTGGGATGTCATAGTGACTCATGGGCCCATCTTGTTCCCATTCTGCCCAGACTTCCTAATATCCTGAAGTTGCAGCTTAAAATACAGCTCAGCTTTGGATGGGTCTTGGGCAGTTCAGCCTGAGATGGCTGAGAATTATACTGTGCTATTTGGGAGACACTAAACATGTGAGGCTATCGGGAACTTGAAATATGGTAGTGAGATTGAGGAACTGAATTAATTTGATTTAAATTAATTTAAATTTTAAAAATGAGATTTAATTAAAAAATCTTATATCTTTGAAATAACTTGGATATGTGTATTTATTTGTTCAACTGTAAACTTTATATCATTTAAACTGACTCTTACTCATCAAAACTTAGCTGCCAAATTGAGATGTCCTGTCAGTGTAAAATACACACCAGATCTTAAAACTTAGTATAATTTTTCATATTAATTACATGTTAAAATGATAATATTCTTTTATGCAGAGTTAAAGAAAGTACATTATTAAACTTAATTTTGTCTTTTTCTTTTCACCTTTTTAATGCCACACTGGAATATTTCAAATCATATACATGGCTCTTGTTATATTTGTTTTGGACAGCACTGGCTTAGGGGCCAGACTGAGCCTATGACTATGTGTGGAAGTTGGAGTAGGAACCTTCAATCATTTCTGCTTTATCATTTAAGAAAATAAGAATAAGATAAATTACAATTCTGCCATAGCTGTAAATAGGTAACATTTACTAAATACCCACTAAGTGCCAGATACTGTCCCAAATTCTTTATAGGTGAACACTTCCCATAATAACTTTATGAAAACAATATTTTTACTCTTATTTTAAAGATGAAGAAACTAGGCTTGGAGTTGAAATAGGCTGTGACTGGAAGAGCTAGGATTTAAACCCAGAGACATGTGATTTAAGAGTGTTCACAAGCAGTAAATACAGAAAAAACTGTATTTAACATGTGCTAGTTAGTACAAGAGTCTGGAGTGTTATTTCTCTGAGCTCTATTTAAGGACACAATGTACTATCCTTTAATGCATTGTATAGCATATATCGTCACTGAATGAGGGAGTCTGTTGGGTGGTCTACCTAATAACAATAACAACAACAACAAAATACTTGCTCTTTATACACACAAATAAATCCAGAGCTCTATTTATCAGGTATTGTTTAAATCTGAGAAAGGTAAGTGAACTCATGAAGCTATTTTAAATAATAATCAAGATAATTTGTTTGCTGCAAACAAAAATGGCAAGGAATCCTAACATCCCTGGAAAGAAAAAGTATTATTTTCTTTATAATCAACTCATTAGCAAAGTATGTTATTCTAACATGCATTTAGTATGTTTCTAGCTGTACAGTTGAATATACTTCCTCTCATTCATTTAGTTCTCAGCTATTAACTGAGTGTCAATATGTTCTAAGGATTGGGGTATGAAATGGACATAGAAAAAAGTAGTCTAAGAAAAGAATTTGTGCCTTGAAAAAAAGGTCCCAGAGATATGTGTAAGTAAGGACTGAGGGTTAACAGATCCAATCTCCTTGTGAACTATAACAGTTTTAATTTGCATCTTTATAAATTTTAAAGTTTATATTTGTAAGATATGTAGTCCTTATTTTAAAAAAGTTTTTGCATAACATCAATAGCCAAAGCTTACGTTTTCAGTATTGGTTGGGCATTTTAGAACTGGCTGAATAGGAGATTCAAAACTTGGTCTAAGTTGTTATAAAAACAATGCTGCAGTTGAGTGGAAACTGATTCCAGGAAGAACCACGCTGAGGATAAAGCTGGGACGCGGGAAGCACAACTTTATAGCAACTTGAGGCATCCCAACTAATGACGTTGTAATTCGGCTCTCATTTATCGGGTAACACACCAGACAGCTTCAACTATCATTTGTCTAGTACCCATTAAGTATTGTCTTCTTATAATAGTTAGCTTTGTGTGTTGGACAATGAATGAGATGGGGAAAACCACCTAAGGCGTATGAGGAATCAACCTTAATGACAACAAACAATTTGTCAGACATTCTTTCCCTTCAGCCTTAACATTTGGGTGCCATATAGTGAATTAAATGATCTAACCCGCCCCATTCATCATCCAAACCACACCGCGAACTATTAAAGTCGGGCTCCTCCAGAAGATTACCTGACAGGTGATATATGAAGCCATCGAGGGACTGTGTGATGAAGAAACATTAAAGATGACAACTGATGTGTCAGCCTTGTAGGCCATCCACTGTCATTGCATAACAGGAGCACGAACATTTCTAGCTAAATGGTGTGGAATAACTAAGTTTGACGTTGATCTAGACTGTAGGCCTATATCCAGTTTTAAGGGACTGTGCACAAATAAATGAAAATTACTGATGTCATTTTTTGTAGCATTTATTCATTCAACAAACACTAAGCACTTACTTTAGGCCAGCACTATTCAAGGGACGAGATTTTCCTTTTGGAGACTCAGAAAGTTAATACGTCCTGTTTCGGATCACCAAGGCATTAAGCAGCAGACCAGGCCCTCAAGCAGAGTTCTTCTCACTGCATCCTTACTAGCCAGAAAAGTGTAACCTGCTGCTTCTCAGCACCTAGCCATAAATGGTTTGGTTCCTGCTCCACTTAACTTTCACTTTCCTTCCAGCAGCCTCCTCCCACAGTGAAGAGACTGTTTCAGCATGGCAGGACAGGGCTGTTTATTACTTAAATCCAGAGAGTTGGATATAAAGTAATCTGTGTCTGAGCTGTAAACCCGACCTTTAATTCTGTTTCAAATTGGGAAAAGAACAGAGGAGGCAAAAATCAATTGTTTTAAGCATGTTACAGAAGTGAAGATGCCAAGCTTTAATTTTCGAGCTTTGGTTGATTGATTCAAGCAGATTCAACTAATTTGGTGCTCCTATTAGACTCCTTGGGCTATTTTCCTATTTAAATTTTTGCTTCCAGATTTGGGGATGCACTAAGACCCTGTGGGGTGACAAGGAATAGGTACTTTTCTACAAAGTAGCAGAACTCAAGACCTAAAGTAGACAAAGTAGGAGGAGAAAAGGTTGAGGGAACTGATGCTTCCTGAACACCTAGTCTCTGTGCTGGCCCCTTTTACACAGATTTTTTTTTACCTGTTACAAAAATTCTATGGAGCATTACTATTTGCATATTTGCATTTTGCTAAAGAAAAAACCTGGGAGTTAGTAAGTTTAACCAATTTGCAGTAGCACCCAAATAGATTTGACACTAAAGGTCATTCCACCTGACACACTGCCTCACGCCTACAATTTGTCTCTTAGTTTGCTACCTCATCAATTACGGTGCAGGAAGATGGAAACAGCTCCTTATCTCTCACTTAAACCTTTCTCTTGCTCAGCCTTTTTATCACAATGAGATTGTGTCTGCTGGTCTCTCAAGCTAATACTCTGGGAATAGTTTAACTCTTTATATCCTTTGGTGGCAAAATCTTCCCAATCCTTCCTATGGGTACCTTTAATACAAAGAGAATTCCCCTCTTTTCTAGACTGGCTTCAGGGTAAGCAGATCTGATTAATTATAATTGTTTTTTAAAATTTCAAATTAGTGTGAGGGTACACATTTTTAGGTAACATTGTTTTCAATTCTAAGATGAAGTTCAAGGTAGCGTTGAGTCCTTCTTATGGGCCACTTTTCATACAGAGAGAATTCCCCTTTCTTCTAGACCGGCTTCAGGCTAAGCAGATTTGATTAATTATAATTTTTTAAAAGATTATTTAGAAAGTAACTTATGTACAGAGAATACCAATTTTCAAAGGAGTAAAATATGATACAACATAAAATTACAGTGTGCGCCATCCAATCTTTCCTGTCTGTATGCTAAAATATTGGCCTCCTTTTAAGGATAACTTACCTGACATTTGTTTTGAACTATTTCCCATGATTTTTCTGCAGATCTTGAAATCCCCTTTTCTTATGGTACAGCTCATTTTATTCATATTTGCAGAGCATGAACTATGTACCAGCCATATCATGGTGAGTGAACTGACATCATCATTGCCCTCAAGAGACTTAAAATCTAACATGGAGGACAGATATTCACACAATAAGTGTACAAAAAGTACAGTATAATTCCAGCTATGAGTAGGGTCTTAAAAAGAAACTCCTGGGTAGTATGCATTGTATGGAGTAATAACCAGAAATGCAGTAAGTGATGATGCATTTTTTGGGTTGTTTCTACCATTCTAGACAACGTGTTCCCCTCTCTACCTAACGCATTTCTCAGAGTTACTAGAGTGTTCAAAGAACCTGATTTGCAAAAAGAAACTTTATCCTCCTCAAAAATTTTCCATGCTTCTATGTTAATGAAGCAAAGATGTCTGGGGACAAAAATCTCAACGGGTACAGATTTCATTAAGAATTTGACGAACTATGAAACCTTGCTGATTTCTCAAGGCAAGAAAGGCAAGAAATCTCTTAAGGATCCACAGTTTAGGTAAATTCTCATAGAAATCATAGAATGTCAGAATAAGAAGAATCCTCAGAATTAACTGATCCAAAAGACAGTACAACTTTTATGGGGAAATACAGAGGGTTGCCAGGTTTTTATTTTCCAAGTGAAGATGTGACATAAAGCCTACCATCCATGCACCCGTGACTTCATAAATGAGAAGACATTTGGAAACAGCAAAGAAACAGGAAGAACATCATCTTAGCAAAAGGAAAGCCTTTCCTCAGCAAGAAAAAATAACTTTATAGCAATATAGACAGAGATATAAATACAAGTACAGATTAAAATGTTATAGCTAAACAAAGTATTACTGTCTTTTCATTTTAGACTGGTTGAAACTTGGAGTTTAGGAATCCCTGGTGGTCTCCAAATCCTTTAAAGGGGCCATGACTGGTGGAGATTACTAATTAATGACCTGTGAGGCTGGGGCCTGCAGGATGCTGGAGCCCATTTCTGTCCTCTTCTCATTATCCTGCTGCTTGGGCTTTGAGAGGATGACAAAGAGGTGAGAGGACAGGTGTACCGTGCCCTGCATGTAGGATTAGGGATGACCCTGGGGTCAGAGAAATAGGTAAAGGAAATGATACGAAAGTGGGGAAAATGTTCCAAGAACGGAAGAAGGTACATTGTTAGTTCCTAAGAACATTCTTGACACCCTCTTCTCCTCAACAGATCCACAGCCTATGGAGAAAAGGATTATGAAAACAGTTCAGAACAGTAAATCCACGGAGAGGGTAATTTGTTGAGCACCTGTGCTCTGTATCTGAAATCCCATAATCCTGTGAGGGGGCTGATCTCAGTGAAGAGAGGTTGTGCTCAGCGGCGGGCAGCCAGGACTCTGTCTGTCTCAGGTTTGGACACCATTAATTTTGTCATATTATTTCATATGTTGCTAGAGGGAAAAGGAAGAATGTTTGTTGGGCTCCTACTATTGCCAGCCTCTGAGCTTAGAGTTTTAAATTTCTTTTATAAAAGCCTGACCACAACCCTATTTATGTTCTTCATTTCACAGAATGTGAAGCCGATGATCACACAGTCAAGATGGAGGAGCCAGGAATCCAGTGAACCAAAATAGTTTGGTCTCTGAAGTGGATGTCATCAAGAAGCTCAAAGAAAGTGTACTTCCTATTGAATTCTAACGCATCCAAAAGGAAATCGATAACCCATACTCTAGTCACGTTAAGATATTTGCATACGTACTAATTGAGTCATATGAAATTGCCATTTTTACTGCTCAAAAGTGGTTGAATATCATGATTGCATGTGATTTGACCAAATATATATTTTTATTCTATTATATTCTACTCATCTAGAGTTTTCTGCCACAACTTAACTTTGACATGATATTAAGGACTACAAAGCTGATTAATAATAAGAATAGTGATGGTGATGATAATTAGAAAAATATTTATAACAACATTATCAACAACCATTTCTACTATTTCTTTCTTTCTTTTCTTTTCTTTTCTTTTTTTTTTTTTTTAACAGTTTTTGGCCGGGGCTGGGTTTGAACCTGCCACCTCTGGCAGATGGGGCCAGCGCCCTACTCTTTTGAGCCACAGGCGCCACCTATTTCTTTCTTTTTTTTTTTATAAAGTAAATATACATCTATACATTTTTTGATTGTGGTAAAAAACCCATAACAAAAAATTTACCACTTACTCATTTTAAGCATACAGTTCAGTAGTGTTAAGTATATCGACATTGCTGATCTCTGGAACTTTTCATCTTACAAAATTGAAACTGTGCTCATTAAATGCTGAGGCATCCCATGTACTGTCAGATTGTGGGCTTTCTCAAGGGAAGTCACTCTGGAATTCTGTGTGAAGTGTTCCAAGATGTAATGTTAGCTTAAAAAAATAGTGGCTTCATTGAGATATAATTTAAATACCATAAATTACTCCTTTAGTGTACACATTTTAATGTTTTTTTATTTTGGCCGGGGCTGGGTTTGAACCCACCACCTCTGGTATATGTGGCTGGCACCCTACTCCTTAGAGCCACAGGCATCACCTACATTTTAATGTTTTTTAATAACCTTGCACTCATTAAGAGTTACTCCTCATTATCCCCTCCACCGGCCCCCGACCATTACCATTCTACTTCCTATTTCATGAATTAACTCCCTTTGATACCTCATAGTTCTACTATTCTTAAGTGTAAAATCTATAAAATGTGTTTGTTTACTCTGAACAAAACTATGTAGTAAATGCTATTATCCTTATTTTAAAGTCTAGGAAATAAAAAAGTTTAGGTAGATTAAAATTATATCGAAAAGTAATCCATTACTATATGTTTTAAAATCTATTATATTTTAAAATCAGATACTGATGAGAATAATTTCTACCATAGAGAAGATTTTCATATATTATTTTTAAGTGGCTGCGATATCGGTGGCTTCCCAAACACCCCGATAACAGAGCTCAGTAAATATTTGTTGAGGGAGTGACTGAGTGAACAGGGTGATAGGAAACCTCCTTGAATAAAAGCAGCTTGGGAGGATATGAAGGAGAAGAAGAAGAGGACACTCGAAGGAGAACACACCAAAGCTCACGGTCACATTCTCCACCTGCAGAAGGGTTTGGGCTGACTTTTCTAACCCCAGGGAAAAATTACAGAGAGCACATATTATTCAGGGTGTTCCACCTGCGGCCCGTGGGCTGCCCGCTGATTTTGTGAGGACTTTTTCTACTTATCGGTGGTGTCAGATATCACGAAAAGTACACAAGGACTTTTTTTTGCTAATCGGCTTTCCTTAGTTTTGGTGTATTTAACATGTGGCCCAAGGCAACTCTTATTCTTCCAACGTGAAGCAGAGAAAGAAAAAGATTTAATACAATGCAGATTGTACCTTGTATTAAAAAATGGATATACTGGCTCGGCACCTGTGGCTCAATGGGCTAAGGCGCCAGCCATGTACACCTGAGCTGGCGGGTTCGAATCCAGCTCCCGGGTCTGCCAAACAACAATGACGGCTGCAACCAAAAAAAAAATGGCCGGGCGTTGTGGCGGGCGCCTGTAGTCCCAGCTACTTGGGAGGCGGAGGCAAGAGACTCGCTTGAGCGCAGGAATTGGCGGTTGCTGTGAGCTGTCATGCCACAGCACTCTATCCAGGGTGACAGCTTGAGGCTCTGTCTCCGAAAAAAAAAAAAAATGGATATATTCCTCATATAAACATATCAAAAATTGGGGATGGGGTAGGACTTACAAGAACAATATCATTCTATTCTGTAACACTACTGACAGATTTAATCGAACCCTGGAGGAAATAAATGTTTAAAATTGGGTTAAAATGTTAGATGAGACATTAGGTAGTGTATTACAGTTAGCACATAAACAAGTAAGAGAGGCTGAGTAAAGAAGAATAAATGACTCTCTTGTTTCTGCAATACTTACAAAAGGATGGACAGTCATTGATTAGAGGAAAACATAAGCTTTATGCTCACTCTTCAGATTGAAATTGGAGAAAAGTTACGCTAGAAAGTATCATTCATGAGACAAGTGAAACAGTTAAAAGATAGACTGCAAAATATTTGTATGAAAGAACATCCCTATTTTTATATTGTTCAAACGAGATTTACTTTCAAACTGAGGTCTCATTTTTATATAATCATGTTTTTAATTTGAAAGCAAATTACATGATAAATACTAATTTTTCCTTGAATAAATAAATTTAATAAAAAGTGATTAACTTATTAAAAAATAGTTACATATAAGATACATATTTATACACTTATATTTACATTTCAAAATTTAAAAATGACTTTAGATTTATGAAGAATACCAAAAATTACATGCGTTTTCTCCTATGAATAAACACTTCTGTTGCTAGGATTTTTTTTTTTCTTAAATTAACACTCCCCCAACAAAAACTTTTCTTCCAATGTGTGAAACTTTTCAGAAACTGAATATATCTAGGTCCCAAGATACTTAGTTTTCTTTAGATATTTTGCTTGGTCTTAAGTGTGAAGGCAACCAAATTTTTGCCCCATGGAATCTATGAAAAGGCAAATGTCCAAATCTGATTCCAATGGCCTTTGACCTTCTGAGAATTGTCAGCCACCAGATGTCAAATCTTTCTTTTTTCCTTCGTAAAGAAGACACTTATTCAGTTTAATTCAATGCAAACTATTCTGTCATCTTTCAAAGACAAAAGATGGAACAAATTACGGATCTTAATTTTGATCTATTCGAATTACTTTTAAGTACCCAAACTTATGTTTCAGAAAACATGGAGACTCACAGAATTTCTGTACTGGGTGGGCTCCTCACGATAATCAAATCCACTTTCTTCATTTCACAGAGAAAGAAGCTAACTGGCTTCCCCAGACCTGGCACAGTCAGGGTCATAGGCAAAATTCAAACGCAGTTTTCTACTAAGTACCTAAGGCTCAAGCTGTTAACTGACTAATGCTCCAGGCCAGATAAGATCTCAACTGAATGAATTATATGGGCCCATGTTTTGAGAAAGAAAACTTGGGGATGTTGAAGGGAAGTACTAGCGATTCCTATCCCGTAGAGCATCCTTACACATACTGAAGCTCTGACAATACCTCAGTGTCGGCACAGTGGCAAGAGCATCGAGTGTTTCATCCTGAACTTGCCTTTTCAGCTGGCTGAATCGCTCAATTTCTCTGCATCTCAGTCTGCAAAATGGGAATAATATACATGCTGTGTAGTTGAGAAGGTCGAACCAGATTAGGGATGGAAAAGGACTCCAAGACTACGCACAGCCTGACATGGGCTCAGCCCTGCAGACCTGCTTTGGTAGGTAGGCCCTACCTGCACCACAATAAAGGACCTTGGGACACAGATTAGGGGACCAGCCAGCACAAACCCTAGAAAGCCAAGAAGAAAATAAAAGGCAAACCCACTATGAGGCATGGAATCAAAGGAAGAAACACACCTCGGCATATTTGATGCTAGGAAGGAATAATGTCATTTTGAAATTACAGGTAGATGTGTTCCCCCTCTCCCCACCTCCTCATACTCTTTTTCTAGCACATTTTGGGGAGCTATGGAAAATGAATAGAAGAGACAAAAAAGTACTTTGCCCGGCAGGAATACGAAATTGTAAAAGCACAGACAGCACTACAGAGGCGCGCTGCCATTCACTCACAAAGAATTTTGTGCATGTAGATGGCTGATTAATTGCCGGCCTGCCTAGACGGAGCTGCAACAAGCCAGATACTGTCAGCATGCCATCGGTTACCATGGAAATGCACAAGGTTCCTGTTTCTGACAAACCCTTGAATACTGGATAGATTGTGCCATATGTAAATAAGGCAAATTAGTTTTCCTGTATCTTCCAGACAAGGTTAGACGAAAAGAAAATATATCTGTTTAAACATACTCTCTAACCTCTTAGATGTGACGAATGGGAAACAGGGGCTTCTTTCTTAGGAAACTGAACTCAGATTGTTACAACTGGGAAAGGCACTTGGGGAAAATGACCAAAAAATGCAAAATGCATTGCTCATTTATAAGGAATGACTTCAAAGTCAGCCATGCCAAGGTACATTTATGGACTTTTGTTTTGCCACTAGAAGACATGTTTTAGAAAGACTTCTTTACAGATGGCCTGCTCTTTACAAAATTATAAAATGTCAGTTATTTCTATAATATTGGATTAGAAATTTCATATTTTTGTCATATAATTTTTACTGATTGCACAATCTGTAGGCTGCGTGGGCTGAATATTGACTCACAAAATCAAATCAGCATGATAAATTTACAACATTTAATTCCATTACTGTGGGCACTTACTTTGACATTACATTGGTTGGAGCTTTTAAAAAAAAAAAACAGTTTTTACCAGCACTGGGAGACTTTAAAACTTCTTTCCAGGTTGCAAAATAATTTATAACTAATTAAATTTCATACTATTTCCAAAAACTCATGTCATTACCCTTAGGATATTTTCAAGCACATAGTGACTGATGACTATCTGAAATTATATATTTTAAAATTTAATCTTTTTAGTTAAACAGCTAGAGTACCTTTCATAATATAGCATCTCTGAATAATTTTTAAATTTGCATTTCTCAGAGTAGAAGGTTATATGATCTTTCTTTTACCTTTGATTTTCAATATATATTTTTCTCTGTTTTCAGACAGATTTTCTGTGGAAACTTAGATAATGAAATTTTGACCCTTAAGCCCACATATTCACATGCTATGCAAGTAAATCACAACATAAAAACCGAAGAATCTGTAATCATCCAAATTCTCCTTTCCTTAAATTTAAATCAGAGATCTTTCTCCTTTTGGGGGTAAAAGTAAGAAACATTATTTTTATTTTCTGTCAAAGGACCCACTTATTTGATATACATGGAATTCTAATTTAGGTGTAATGTACCTTATGTTGCTTCATATTTTTAGAATTCAGCATGAACTCTATCGAGCTAATGGGCCCCGCCCTTTATTCCCATAATTAAATATTAGCCAAGAAAAATAAAAGGAAGGCATTATCTATATACTTTCATTTTTGAAGAAAATAATATACTACATAAAAGTATGAAAAATATTGACTTTTAGTAGCTTTATTTGACATATTTTTTCTTGTAAAAATACACATTAATAAGAATTGATGTGTGAAGTGAATGGTTTTTATACACATTTCTAAACAAACTTAAAAAGCAAATTCTGTTTATACAATAGTAAAGAATAAGTTAAAGAAAACTACAGTATCTAAATAATTGGCTAGAAGAAGCATGCATGCCTGAAATTAGCATAACCATTCTTTCTGCTCTTCATTTTGGTTTTACATGCAGAGACCCAAATAGGCTGTCACACTTAAACTCATTCCAGTCATTTTGCACTGAAATGTGCAACTTTTAGGTGAGATTTTATTTTGCTTTTTCCCCCACTTTAAACCAAACAGATCATAAGTAAAAGCACTGAGATTTCTTGGAGGAAACAATGTCCACTTTTCTTATTAGAAATTCTTCCCAAGTTCTTTAATGGTGAGCATGTATACTTGAGTATTTAAATTGCAAACTGTATCCTAAAAGCCACACATTTCATAATGAAAAGTAGCTAATTATCTTTTTTTTCAAGTGTTATCATAAAAAATATGCTATCTTCCAAATCACATAATACGTATGTGTGATGTGTTCAGAGTATGTTAGAAACAATTGGAGATTGTCTTTGTTTATGTTTTTCTCTTTCTACTTCAGAGAGCGTGATTTGCAGACTGTGCACTTTACACTGAAGTTAAATATGAGAATATTTTACTGATTGGTACAGTAAAATTGGGGTACTGTACTCCGGTATATGACCAGAATGATATTAAACATAGGACAGTCAGTGACAGATAAATCATTGTTGGGGGGATAAATGCTTACCTGGAAGACCACACACATTTATTGCCTTTTAGAGGGAGCATTGGTATAGAAAGAACATTCATCCACTGACCAGTTACTGTGTGCCCAGCACTTTATCAGGCAGGAGAAAACGTCAGTAAGAGACCAGGGCCCTGTTTCATGGATCTTACACTCTAGAGAGGGCAGCAAGAAACTGGAAGGAAAGAAGAGCTGAGTGCTAATCTTTGCTCTTTCTCTCACATCCTGTCATTCCTTGTTTGTGAAGAGTCCTTGTGATATACCATATTCTTTCTGCAGTTTAATTATTTGTGCACATTTTTCTATTCTACTACCCTATAAATTTCCTACGAGTAGAAAATACGGTCTGAATCTTGTTCTTCAAGATACTCCACATGTAGGAGGTTTCCCAACAGTACGTATTGAATACATGAATGGATAACTCTTCTAGGTACGCAATTTGCTGTCCTCTGTCGGCCAGTATCTACAGTATTTCTTAATGCTATTTGTCAGGAAACAAATTTAAACTTGCTATCCTACTGACTTAGAACATTTTCATCCTGAAAATCTTATTACTCTAAAAATTCATTTTTACTCTTCTGCGTTTTTTCAAGGATAATTTAAGAATATACTCATTTCACTTTTCATGGAAAGTTATGCCAAGTCAAGTTTCATTTAAGACGTTAATATTTGCTTGTCAGAGCATAAAGCAGGCAAGGCAATCAGAAACAGAAAAAAAAAAAAAAAAGGTCAGATTTTGAAGTGTAAATTCAAGTGAATGAAGTAATGGATGAGAACTTCCCTCCTCTAAATCCCATACACATATGGCTGTTTGTCCCAAGCCTATGTGAATCATGGATAATTTACAAACAGTGGGTGTTGTGCCATAAAGAAAATGACTTGATGGCCCATCTGTAATTTAAATACATGACAAAATGTGTAAACGTTTCACACAGTGGTTAAGCACTAGACACTTAACAGTTTGAAAACAAATGAGGAGCTCTCATTTCTGGCTTACTGGCTGCATTCTGCTCCAGCCCATATGGACATCAGGTGTTTGACACTTTCTGAACTGTGGTGTGTAATCTTCCATTGGACATCTTGTTGGCAAAGGAGGAGGACGGGATCCATTTTTTGAAAAAATAGCCTGGCCTACATTTATGAACTAGATGCTAATATGTATAATTGAAAAAAAATCCAGAAATTCAAAGTCTTACTCCAGATTTTAATCTAGCATGGGAAATTCTTCTTATCAGCATAATAACAACCCCAATCTCTATACATCAACATTTTAAAATAAAACTTCAAATTATATTCATCTTGACATTTACATAACCTTATCTCAAAAAGAAGAGAATTTATTGCATAATAGTTATAAATAAAAACCTTTTGTCTAATCTCCAGTTCAACACATACTATTTGTCTGATTCTCTCAAAAAGCAAAAAGAAAAAAAAAAGTGTTAGTTGCTCTTCTATTTGCTCAGAAGAAAGACTGAGGATTAGCAAACGCATTTGGTTAATGGACTGTTGGGTTTATGTACCTTCAACCAAAGAGACCCTTAGTAGACAGGACGGACTTTGGAGGGAGACAGGGGTTAGTCACTAACATACAGAATCCAAATAAGATTAATTATTTGATCAAAGAGATCAAAACAATAATTAAACAAAGGCCTCGGGAATAAGAAGAAAATAAAATTTTCAGTAAAAGTTATTAATATTTTTTTCCTCTAAAGGAAAATCATCTGCAAATGCACATGCAATTCTCAAATAAATAAAGTGTTTTGCTAATATGTTCAGTTTGATTCTGCAAACAGCTTCAGACTGAAATGTAAAACTGATTTGCTCCATGAAAATCACATTTAAAACTTTTTTCAGCTAAAGGTATTACCAGTAAAGCCATTAACTGGAGTATGAGCTCTTTCTTTAGATCTCCAAACCTGTTATATTTTTGATAGTAGATCTTTTCTCTTTATAAGTTATTAAAAAAAACACTTCTTTTCTATTCTACTCAGTAAAAGACTATAAACCCAATTCAAAGTGTTTTTTATTATTCATCTAAACTTTTTGAAAGAAACTTTCCTCCCTTCCTCTGCTTGCCCTTGAACCATGTCCTAGGAGATTTTGTCCAGTAGTTTCTCACTCAGACAATTTCTATAGGTTCCAACTATTCATGGCTAGTCTCTGGTTTCTCTTCAGATCGCATAAATCTTTCGCCTTTTACCAAATATACATGGCTATATTTGATGGCAAACAAACCTAGTAACATGTTGACATTTTTAACCCTTGGCCCGGAAATTATTCTGGCAGTCTTGCTTCATCAAAAAAGTCAAATGTTTTGCTTCTTTTCTTACTATCTAGAATATGTATATATCATAACACCATGTCTCAGAGTTAACGCATAGAGAGAACCTGATTTAACTTATTAAGTAAATATTAATGATTGACATGGCATTTGGACTATCAGCATTATTCTTTTCTCTTTTTGTCCTTATATGTCAGGGGAACCTAAAAACCCCCTCATTTGAAAAACTTTGTATTGGTAATCCTGCTATCCTGGGTATTTTCATTACTTTGGGCCCACTTACTCCTGAAGAGTTGAGCTATCTATTTAGCATATGATAGCTACTTAGAAACTTGAAAAACATATTAGAAAAGAATCAATCTCTTTTTTGCTTAGAGTGTAATATAAAATACATATATAAGTATATAATTAGTGAGATTTATATATATATATTTAAAAATTTCAGCATTTCCAGAATATTCATCCTCTAATAATCACCCTTTCAAAATATTCACCAGTGACGTCTGCAAAAGCAAAAAATAACATTTGGACATACTCAGTTCTGTCAGAAATTGAAGCATATATTATTCAAATACTCTGACTTCATTAGTTTTTCCTCCAAGCACATTATAGTTATAAACATATTTGGCAGGGAGGGGAGGCCTTTCAAACAAATTCTCATTATCATGTAGGGAACTGAGAAGGTATTTTAATTTTTCTTATTCTTATCCTAAAATCTTCAATAGTCCTTCAATTTATGAACTGTATTCATAAAGATATGCTGCTGGGCAATTAGGCTGGGTCACTCAGTCATGGCAAGGCTTAAATTTATAGAAGCCTTACATCATTAATTTATTTACCTCTCAAGACATGCAGAAGAAGTAATTATAAAGTTCTCTGATCCACTGGGACACATTCAATCTTTGACTATTATACAAATTCTACTATATGGAATCAAGAAATAAGTACACTTTCCAAACTTAAAGGTCCATGCAGACATTTCTAGATAGGGAATTCTGCCTCTTCAAGAGTCATATATAAAAGTAAGAGATTTCTAAGCAAAAAATAAATTCATAATGGTAAACTTTCATACTTCATTTTCCAATACCAATATGTGTATTATTTCAATAGCATTAATCTAAATTTCCTAATCCCATTAAGTGCTGGTATTCTCTCTCCTAGTTTAGTTTCAACCAATGTCATGTTCTCAAGGCCATGCTTGTGATGATTTTCTCTTGCAAATAGCTTATTCTCATTAGCTTATACTATGTTGGATGCTAAATTTGTTTCTGATTTAGTGTCTCTTTTTTGAATAAAGGTTTCATGTGGTCTGAAAGGCATGCAAGTGAGTCACAAACATGAAAACATGTTAATTGTGCATCAGACAGATATCATTTTCCCATGCACTGTGAGAATTGGACTCATCCATTTGTTATTTTTTTCCCTTCATTTTAGTTTTTCTTCCTTCCTGCCCTCTGACCATTCCTCCCTTCATTTCTCTGCCATTGAGCAAATCACTCAACACCGAAATCCATCAGCGTGAGAATCTTTAACTATGAAGAGTAGTCACCGTCACTGTCCACCTTATCAACATGCAAACCCACATCTATACCCCAAACTACTTGAAGTCATCAGAAGACAGATCTCATTCGTGTCACCTCTTTGTTGATGTGTGACTTTGGGTAAATCTGAGCCTCAGTGATCTCATGCTTAAACTGCTGATGACAATATTTGTCTCATTTACTATTTCATAGAATTATTGAGAAAGAATTGAAGAAAAGTATATAAAAGTTTGCTTTATAATTATACTCATATAAATATTATATTGTAAACAAATGGTAAAGCAAAAGTTACTCTGAAGTTCAAGAACTAAGAGTAGCATTTGGGTCATATTATATTTAAAAGATAACATATTTCATAAAGTGTTTTATTTTATTAATAAAAGTCTAATTATATATGATTTCACCTAACCTTATACATTTGAAAGTGTTTGTATGTACATTTATATTTTAATCAATATTTACCTATTGGTTAAAATAACCAATTTTAATAGGGTTTGAGCTACTTTGGAGTTTTCAATAAGACAAACTTAAAACCTCTGATTGAAATGCATCTCCAGAATTTAGTGAGTCATCATTACGGGACCACTTATTATCCTTAGTATAAAATTACATCAATAATTTTCAGGAAAGACAACTCATCAATTGTCTTCTAGGGTTTCTTGTATTCTCTCAGAATATTTGTCTGAGTACTAATTCAATTTACTAATGATTTTGTTGTTAACCAGTACATTGAGTGTACTGACACTCCCATTTAAATGATACAGAGTTTTTTCATTCATCCTAGTGCTATGTGGGAGATTTAAAAATAAGTTCTTTGCTTCTACTTTCATTCACTGGCCACTTCCTGCTTATCAGGAACAACCTAATATTAACTTAAATAGCATCCAAGATGCCTTATCCACAAGTTCATGTCTTACTTTGGTACCCTCGACTTCAGCTGACCCTATATTCAGACCATGGTCGTACCTTTGTTTATTCTCAGTGATTTTCCCTCCATAACAAACCACTTAATTGCCAGTCTGACACTCAGAACCCTTCTTCCCGCAGTAATGAAGTGCTTTGAAAAAGGCAGAGGTAAAGTCATCGTTTGCTGCTTTCAACACAGGAAATTTTAGATGAATCAGGGATTTGCTTCATTGTACCTTCGCTGCATGTATGTGCATGCACATAAATGAGCCTGTGTACAGATGTCAGTGTGTGCTTTGCAGTTGCTACTGATGTGTGCACTGCCAAATGTACCTCCAAGATTTTGATAGAAGTAGCACTTCTATGATCCCTTCAGAGCAAAGAACAGGATTTGACAGGTCAACTACTAGCCAAAGAGCATTTTGTTTTACCTACTAGGTGGAACATTTAATGGTACCTATCTTAAAAATATGCAGATGAAAAAAAATTTTTTTAATCTGTAGATTTCTTTGTCTTGAGTTGACAGCATGCTATTTTTGTTAAAGGCTGCCTTTGTTTCCTTATTAAAACCAATTTTTGCTTTATGAGACTATATCCCATTATTTAGCTTTCATTCCTGTGAGCTTTAACAAAAGGGTAAACAAAAATACTTTTCATTCCAAGCATTAACTGAAAGATAAATCTATCAGACCATTTTTCCAGCTTTTGCTTATATGCCACTATGCTCAATATTTTTCCTTTAAGAATCAACGATCCAGTTGAGTTTTGATTTCAACTTAAGGCCATCCATTAGAGAAAGTTAAGAGCCTGAAAAGGGTCAGCCTTTTCTGCCTCTGCTAGTCTAGGTGGCTTTCGTCTCTAATGGAATCCTTTCAATAATTATTTCATACTTCTGGCAAATCTTGATGGACTTCGTTCACCTCAATGCTACCTCTGCAGATCATTCAAAAGCTTCTATTAGGACATCTTAGAGAAACCTCCTTTTTGCTTTGTACTCAAATAGAAGAAGTGAAAAACTAAACTTCAAGAGGGGCCATGCTTTTCAGTGTAATCACAATACTTTGCCAGTCAGAACAAGAGGCATCAGGTATTCTTTCTTTTTTGAAAGCATTTTGACCAGGTGGAAGGATTTTAAACATACACACCAGAACATGCATCCCACGATCTCATTCAAGAGCTACAGAAAATATTGTCATACTTATTTGCATATAGGTTTTTCTTTTTACTATTAATATTTAGGGAATATGAACTTTATCTCTTTTCTTCAATGACAGTGCTTAAAAGTGGAAGGAAGGAAATGCCTGAGAAATAATTATAACAGAATATTATGGCTAACTGCTAAAATTGAGCAAAATAATTAGGTTGTAACCTTGGACATCTACTTACTATCTTTGGCACATTGAGTTCCATTTAAAGTACCCAGGCTAGGTGCTGTGCCTTGTACCTGTAATCCTAGTATTTGGGGAGGCCAAAGTGAGAGGATTGCTTGAGGCTGGGAGTTCAAGACTAGCCTACGTAACATAGCAAGTTTCTGTCCCTACAAAAAATAAAAATAAATAGTTCTCACATTATGGGTACTTTATAGGGGTAATATGGCATAGCTCCTGGGTGAAGGACTCAACTACAATTTGAACTTTACCTAACAAATAAGACAATGTAACATTATCATTTATATCCTTATATTAATCTGAAATAAAAATAAAAATAAATAAATAAAGTAGAGATCAGTGGGATCATCTAACATGTTCAGCTCTTGATTTCTCAGCCTTTTCTGTGTAAAACCTACAGGAAATTCTTAATCTTCAACCAGTTTTCACCTGTCCAGCCCAGCTGTTTTCTGCTTAGGGAATTAGAGTTGATGTTTGTAAGTAACAAAGCAAAACAGAGTGTCCCAAGCTTGTCTAGAAAGTTGCTATACTTAGGGGAAAGGGGAAATTATAGCTAAATGTACCTTGACTTACAAAACATTCGTTATAAAATTTTATAGAATATTAACAAAATATTATCTACATGTTGATCACCTCTTTGTAAAATTTTGAGATACTCATAAACTACAAATCACAAAAGAGAGCAGAAAGGGTCCAACGTATCCTTTAGTAACAAAAGCAGGAAACTGACATTTGTGTAATCCCATTAACAAGGTTATATAGGTTTTGTTTAGAATTCACAGTTTACTGTGTCTGAGTTTGCATCTATCTATACGTGCTTCCATGCAATTTGATACTATGTATATATTCGTATAACCACCACCACAATCAAGATGCAGAAGGCTTCCCCCACCACAAAGGTCCCTAACCCTTTATAGTTATACTCATCCCCTTCCTTCCATCTTATCTTTAACCCCTGGCAATCATTAATCTGCTTTCATCTCTATAATTTTGCCATTTTGTGAATGTTCTATAAGTGGAATCATGCATGTGTATAACCTTTTCACATTGGCTTTGCTTTTTTCTTTTGTTACCTCATAATTACCTTGAGATCCATCTAAATTTTGTATAGCCATAGTCCATTCCTTTATACTGCTAAGTAGTATTCCATGGTAGTATTCTAACCACTCATTGTTGAAGGATTTGTGGGTTGTTGCCAGGTTTGGACTATTACAAACAAAGCTATTAAGAACAATCATGTATAGGTTTTGGGATAGACATAAGTTTCATTTCTCTGGGATAAATACTTAGAAATGTGATTGCTTGGTGGCAAGGTAAGTGCATATCTAAATTTTCTTTTTATTAAGAAACTGCCAAACCATTTTTCAGAGTGATTATTCCATTTTACACTCCCACCAGAAATATATGAATGATTCAGCTTCTCCAAATTTTTGCCGAAATTTTGTATTATCACCAATTTTTATTTTAATACATTGATAAGTATGTAACAATATCTCATTGTGGTTTTAGTTTGCATTTCTTTGAAGATATTGAACATCTTTTCATGTCGTTATTTCCCGTGCCCATCTGCTCTTTCATGAAATGTTTTTAGCATATTTTGTAATTAGAATTTTGCTTTTATAATTCTTTATTTCTTGCTGAGTTTTAAGAACTCTATACGTTTTAGATTCAAGTCCTTTGTCAAGTATGTGGTTTGCAAATGCAGTACATTTTCCAAGACTACAGATTATCTTTTTATTTTATTATTCTATTATCAGAGTCCTTTATACAGCAAAAATTATCATGTTGAGGGACCCCAAACCATTGCTTCTTCTCATATAGACTATATAGTAGAACCTCCATAGCTGACCACTTCCCTACATTGACCATCTCTGTATGTTGACTTCATTTTCATAAACTGAACATGCACCCTCTGTACAAATCAGTACAGCAGGCCTTGTTCCTTATGTTGACCAGTTTGCTATAGTATCTTAGATGGTCAACTGACAGAGTTTCTACTATGTAAGAACTCTTCACCCAGCCCTAGGCCCAAAGATTTTTCTCCTGTATTTTCTTCTACATGTTGTTTAGTTTTACACTTTACATTTAAATCAATGATCCATTATGACTAATTTTTGTATAAAGTGTGAGATTTATGTCAAGGTTTATTTTTAATTTATTTTATTTTTTTGCCTATGGATGTAGAATTGCTCCAGCACCAAGTATTGGAAACACTATTCTTTCACTGAATTGTTTTTGCACCTTTGTGAAAAATCAGTTGGACATTTTTGTGAGATCTACTTCTGTTTTTTCTATTCTTTCATATATTTCTTTCAGTTAAAAATGTGTCATGAATTTGTTTCCACAAACATTTTTAATATAATTTTAACTAATCATAGTTAAATGTACCTTGACTTACAAAAATATACAAAGGATGTCACTAGTTGGATATATCATAATTTATTTAATCCTACCAATTTGAACACTTAGGCTGTTTTTCAGTTTTTGCTAACATAAACCACCCTGTAACAAACATCCTTATAGAATAATCCTTGCTTATATTAATGATAATTTCTTAAGATTTCTGGAAGTACGATGTCACATGAAGAGTATACATATTTTTAGTAAACCTCCTTTGGACAACGCTTAGCATTCAAACTATTTTTAACATGTACTTTAAGAAATAAAAACAAATCTGGAGGCATCATGTTGCCAGATTTCAGGTTATATTGCAAGGCTATAGTGATCAAAACAGCATGGTACTGACACAAAAATAGAGATGTAGATCTATGGAATAGGATAGAGAATTTAGAGATGAACCCAGACACATATCATCATTTAATCTTTGATAAGCCTACAAAAACGTGCAATGGGTTAAAGAATCCTTATTTAACAAATGTTGCTGGGAGAACTGGTTATCCACATGCAGAAGACTGAAACTGGACCTGCTCCTCTCACCATTGACAAAAATTGATTCTCATTGGATAAAAGACTTAAATTTAAGACACAAAACAATAAACATTCTAGAAGACAGCGTGTGGAAAACACTACAGATATTGGCCTAGGAAAAAACTTTATGAGAAAGACCATCCCCACCCCTCCACCCTAGCAATTGCAGCAACGCCAAAAATAAATAACTGGGATTTGATCAAGTTAAGGGTACCATAAACAAAGCAAATAGACATCCCCCAGAATGGGAGAAGATTTTTGCATGTTATGAATCCAACAAAGGCCTGATAACTAGAATCTATAGAGAACTCAAATTAAACAGTAAGAAAAGTGAAAAAAACCCTCTCTATAAGTAAGGAACTGATTTGATGACAGATGTCTGAGGATGACAGATAAATGACCAACAAACACATGAAAAAATGCTCATCATCTTTTCATCAGAGAAACACAAATCAAAACCACTCTAAGATATCACCTAACCCCAGCAAGATTAGCCCACATCACAAAGTCCCAAAACACCAAATGCTGGCATGGATGTGGAGAGAAAGGAACACTTCTTTCCTGTTGGTGGGATTGCAAACTAATGCAGCCCTTTTGGAGAGAAGTATGGAGAATCCTCAAAGATCTAAATGATCTAAATGTAGATCTTTCATTTAACCCTGCAGTCCCATTACTAGGTATCTAGCCAAAAGAATAAAAATCATTTTACCACAAAGAAATTTGCACTAGAACATTTATTGCAGCTTAGTTCATAATTGCCAAGTCATGGAAACAACCTAAGTGCCCATCAACCCACGAATGGATCAACATATTGTGGTATATGTATACCATGGAATATCATGCAGGCATTAAAAAAATGGAGACTTTACAGCTTTTACATTTACTTGGATGGAGTTGAAGTACATTCTTCTTAGTAAAGTATCACAAGAATGGAAAGATGAATATCTGATGTACTCCATACTAATATGAAATCAATATGCAAACAATTACTAAGAACAATATAACACTGGTAAGTGACCCAAACTCTCTTTGTCTCAGTATCCTCAATCACAGAATGAGACTGTTATAGTGCCCATGTGATCTTGTAGTGCTATATGGGATTAAATAAATGCATTCATGCCAAGTCTTAGAATAGTGCATGGCTGGTGTTGCTCACCATTACTTGTTTAGTTCTTGTTGCTATCATTGTTGAGCTGCTTCAAGAGAAGTTTGTGGCATTCGCCTAAAAAAGTCCTCTTGTCTGAAGTAAAAAGGAAGGAATTAAAGGAGCTGAGGAAGAAGAAATATCTAACAACAATGTTTGCCCCATTCACTGACCTAGGGATTACCTTAGAAAGCAGATTCTGACTCTGTAGGTCTGGAATGAGGCCAGAGCTTTGGCATTTCTGACAAGATCCTTGCTAATGTGCAAGGACCTGGTAGCTCCTTCCCGGCCTTGCCCACGTCTCTTGCTCTCTCCCCTCTAGGGTCATCTTGAATTCTGGATATTAGGGCAATTCAAGCCCTTGTTGTCATGGCATTGCCTTCAGAAAAAATTTCCTTTTTAAAACAATAATTATAAAATGATTCCTAGCATATGTACCATGTGCTTTTCATTCTTCATCTTAAATCCTCATAAGAAGCTTTGTAAGGATAAGGTGTTAAGAGTCTCATTTTCCTGATGAGTAACAGTATCTCTGTTACTTTCCTGATGAGTAACAGTATCTCTGTTACTTTCAGAGATAAAGTAACATGCTCAAGGTCAAACAGCTCACAAGTGGCAAGGCTGGAATTCAAACTTAGGACATCTGAGGTCCTTACACCCAGGCTCTTCTCAGACACTGCTGTTTCCCAGCAGATCTGCCTCTGTCAAGACCTAGAGGGCAGATGAAGAAGTGGAAGCAGAGTAGGAAAGAGTGGAGGGTGCTCTGCACCAGGTTGTGAAGTGACTCAGGTTCCAGGCCTGCTGTTTTATGGAGGTAAAACATAACTGTTCTATGGTAGGCTTGTAAATCCTGAGTTCCCAGGATTTCCAGCCAGCCACAACCAAGAGCCCGACAGAGCCCCGTTTACTCAGATTTTGCTTATCTGGAAGCAGAATATGTGTGGTGAAGTATTTCCCAAGGCCCTTAGCTCATTTGTCAGGATACTTTATAAAAAATGAAAAAGAGGTCTCAGCGCCTGTAGCTCAGTGAGTAGGGCACCAGCCACATACATCCAAGCTGGTGGGTTCGAGCCCAGCCCTGGGCTTGCGAAACAACCATGACAACTGCAACCAAAAAATAGCAGGGTGTTTTGGCAGGCGCCTGTAGTCCCAATTACTCAGGAGGCTGAGGTAAGAGAATCACTTAAGCCCAAGAATTTGAGGTTGCTGTGAGCTGTGATCCCATGGCACTCTACCAAGGGTGACATAGTGAAACTCTGTCTCAAAAAAAAAAAAATATATATATATATATATATGAAAAAGAGTTCTGATCACTAATTAAGATATACTAAAATTGCAAATCAGGAGAATAGTAAAATGGCAAGGGTAAATGAAATTCCTGCTACATTTCTATTTATTTTATCTGCTAAATCTGTGAAAAACTCTACCTATTCTTTAGATTATAGGTTTAGGAAAAACAACTGTGGAGCACAGACACAGCAGAGGGTTCCTTCCCTCCCCAGGCCACATGAGGTGGCTTCTGAGATGAGCTATGGGTGTAAACATAACCAATATGGTAGATCAGATGAGCAACATATAAGCCGCCTCATCACTGACCCTCCATCCTGAACAGCTGGTGCCTCTGATTTATCCTGCAGATGTATGTTCGTAACTCTGTGACAGCCCTTGCCAATCACATTACCATTTGTCTATTTCCAGGTCCATTTTTCCTAAAATAACTCTCTGAATTTCAGTTTTTTTCACATTTCCTTAAAGTTTCTCTTCACATCTATGAATGCTGAGTACGTGCTATAAGAGTTTTTGGGTTTTAAGTGTGTACATTTTTGTGGGGAAAAGGACACCATATCTATAAATTACTTGTGTTAATATTAAAATAATTTTTCAATTAACTTGTTTTCGTTTTTTAATTACAAAATTATTTTAAAAACTTTCATAACCATGATTAGAAAATCAGGATAATTTACCATAATTATATAGTAAATTTAAGAATAAATAAATAAGAATTAAAATTTAAAAATATTCCATGCATCATCTAAAAATCATTGAATATATTACGTTGGGATATCTATCACTTTGGGCAAAGATGCTGTGGAGGATGTGAGGACCCAAGAAGACACCATGTTTGTCTATTTCCAACACTTCTCTAATTTCCTGGTCATTTCATGTTGAATGGATGAAGCGTAAATCTGCTCCATAGATGTTTCCAGTGATAGGCAATGCTTTGGGCTGAGGTAGTCAGGGATGATTTTTATGAGTAACATTTGAGCAAGACTTTTGATTTTGAGAAGTCATTAGACAAGTAGCAAAGAGATGTAAGAACATTCCAAATATCTGCTGACCAGGCACACAGGTGAGAAAATGGCAAGTTCGAAGAAATCTGGAGTATGTGCTGATTTTACAGAGGCAGATTTAGTAGTTCTTAAGGGGTCACTTCTCCCAGAGAGAGGGCGCTCCCTTGCCTGAGCATAATGGTGGGAATTCTCAATTTAGGGAAAAGATATATAGGGTGAATATTTTGGGGTAGGAATTTGGGAGAGAATTTTAATACCCCTCAAATCACATTACTAAAAAGTTCCTTCAGGCAAGGATCAGGAATGAACTTCTTGTGTCAGCTGTCAAACTACAAGGGCATAAACCAGGCAATTGGACACGTAGAATGACATTAATGAAATACTAACATAGAATGTGCTCCTGAGAAGTTCTCAGGAGTAGAATATCTTTTTTCTTTTCTTCTTCTTTCTTTCTTTTTTTTTTTTTTTTAGGGTAAGCATGGAACATTTTATTGAGGAATAGAAAGGTAGGTTTACATAGTAAGAGCAAGATACAGGCTTACAGAACAAGATGCATTTGCCATAGACAGTGAATGGGCCTCCATTGCCAGGGCAAGTAGACAAAGAGGCAGGAGTGGAATTTCTGATTGAATCAAATATGTACGCTATCCATGAGCACACACTCTTCCCACTAAGAGAAAAACAATTTAAAACCTATGAAATTGTTTCCAAATATATTTAATGGATCATTTGTCCCCATTTGGCCAAGCTGTTGCTTGGGTTATGACTCCCTAGGAGGTTTGTTTTCATGAAATGCACAATGCGTAAGTTGAATAAATGTTCTTTTATCTTAGCTATGTTTGTAAGGGTGTTCTCATACAGAACAAAGCAGTAGTCCTTCTGAACACCTTCATTACCCTTTGGATAAAGCAACTTCCTAACTCACAGAAGGTTCAGCACAGAAGTTGTAGTTTCCTCTCTGCACAGACCTTGAAATATGCTAGATCATGGCCTTATATGCCTTCAGCATAATGTGGAATAGTCAACAAGGTCGGTTATGACAACAGAGTATATACAATAAAGGAAGGGGATAGGTGTACAGATTTGTTCTAGATGACAATTTCTCAAAAATTTAGAGGGTATAATTGAGAATAAAAGAAATTGAAACATTACAGGGAAAAAAATTGAGCCAGGAAGATGTATTTGATTAAGACACAGGAGCTATTATCTTGAAAGGGAGTGCAAAGAAACCTTCCCATGCTGCAAGAGGGCCAGGGTGTCTGAAACAGTGAGACTTGGATGCCTCTAATTCCTCTAATTCAGTGATAATGTCCCCTTCTGCACACACGATTGCAGAAGGAGCTCGGGTACCCAGTGAGTCAAGTGTTTGCAGATGCATCAGAATTAGCCGCCATTTAAGAAACCCACCATCTTTCAGAATGAATTTCCTACATGTCACAATAAGTTCAATTGAAAATAAAAGAAAGAGATTTTATGTTGCTTCTTTGCTATACACATCCTTCCACCTGTAAGTTGGATGTTTCAGACTACCAAATGCTGAGGGAATTTACCAAGGCATATTATTAGTGCCAGCTCACTACCACATGAACACAAATAGGCAAGATTTGGAGCACTTCAAAACTGACTGCCTAATTTAAAATTGCTTGAGTGTAGTTAATCAATATTTATTTGCTTTTTCTAAGAGATGAAGAAAGCATATTATAGCACTGATTTCATCATTTATATGTTAAAAAAAAAGTACAAAGACAGTACAATGGTTCCAATGATAGGCTTTGGAGGCAGAAATATCTGAAGTATGAATACTTACGAACTGTAGCCTTGGGAAAGTTACCCAACATTTACTTCACAATTTCCTCAACTATGAAATGATGATAAGAATAGTACCTGATTCTTAAAGTATACTGGGAGGGAATCTAAAAGAGAACAGTTCATAACACGTGGCAAAAACTCAGTAAGTGCTCCTGTTACTATTACTTTCTCAAGCTTTCTCTCCCTTGATCTTTATCTCTCCTTTAGTGTGGGCAAGGGTTGTGTTACCGGATGAAGGCAGTGTTGTAAACTCTGAAGCCAAATGACGCCACACAGGTAGGATAAGCACGAAGGTAAGGTGAGAAGATCAGGATTTTTAAGATTTTGAATATCAGTAATAAAGGGCAAATTATCTACATCAGTGATTATTACATTGTACATAGAACAGTGTCTGCTCTATCAAAAGGGATTGGACATATGAGCCTACTGTTGCTGAGTTCTCCAGAAAAATCTAGATTCTTTTAAATGGTATGTTTCTCAATTTTTTAAATGTTGGCAATGCCTTCAATATAATGGATTTATTTCTTTATTTTTTAATTTACAATAGGCCAGCACAACAAGGGAAACAAAACAGGTGTTTGGGTTGAATTTGGCCCAGGAGCCATCAGTTGGTAATTTCTGAATTAAAGGATATTCAAATGAAAAGAACCTAAGATATCTCTGAATAGTCACTGTAAAATATGCTTGAACCTTGTTGGAAGAGGATTAAGCTATCAGGCTTTTCCTCACTACCTTGCTTCCATCAGTATGTCTTTTTTATCCTCCATTCACCACTTTGTCCATCTCTCATCTATGCGTTTGTACATCATCATGTAGCCTCAATAGTGAATTACTGCACATTAAGGAGGATCCACCCTGCGTACGTAATAGACTGTCTTGAGGGGTGTGAGCAGTGGTGGTATGTGTGAATGGTTGACAGAGTTTGGTAGGCGAAAAGAGGATAGAGATAGAGATGATGATGACAGGATAGGGTGCAAATGCACTCCGCCAGCCACAGGGTGCCTGGCCTCACTTCTTCCCGCTCTCCAGTCCAGTTCTGGATGTCTGACCTCACTTAACTTGCCCTATACTGGTCCTTGTCTGTAATCTCCTCTTCCCAAAGAGACCCAGTCCCAACGATGCAGAGAATTTGACCTTTGCAGAAGAAAGAAAATAAGAAATTGTGCTAAATTTCACTATTCATTATTTCTAGCTCTTCCACTGTCTTTAGGCAAATTTTTCATCAATTTCCTGAACTACATTTTGGTTCATTCAGAAATTGATTACATTTAAATGTACATTGTTTTCATTTGTGAGATCTTAATATGAGGAATAAGCAAAGAATGATTAGAGGAAAAATCTGAACGCTTGGATACAAATACAACTCCAGTGGCTGCATCTTTATGACCCAATGTAGCATAATAAACATATATATTTTGTCTTTTTCCAGGTTCCTGGAACACGGCTCCTAAGACTGTTGGAATCTCTAAAGTAGTAAGAGTGTCTTTCCTTTGCTAATGAGATTACTGGTGGCTAGGAGTACTGGTTAGCTTCAGGATAAGTGCTAGTCAAGCCAGGAAAAACAAACGTGATTAAAAGGTTAGAATTTTCATCCCTCTTCCTCTCCACTTCTTTGAAGAGAAGATAGAGATCAAGTTAATTGCCTGTGATCAGTGATTTATTCAGCCATGCCTATGTAATAACACCTTCATAAAAATCCCTAAATGATGGGGTTCACAGAACATCTGGGTTGATGAGGACACTCATGCACCAGGAAGGTGATACACTTGAACTGCAGAGAGACAGAAATTCCTATTCCTGAGACACTTCCAGACCCTACCCTATGCACTTCTTCATTTGGATGTTCATTTGTATCCTTTATAAGAAATAGTAGTAGTGAGTAAAGCACTTTTCTTGACTTCTGTGAACTAGTCTAACAGATATTTTAATCTGAGGATGGGGTAATGGAAACTCCTCATTTATAACCAGTTGGTTGGAAGTACAAGTGGAAACCTGGGACTTGAGACTTGTATTTAAAGTGAGGGTTCAATCTATGGGACTGAATCCTTAAACTTATGGAGACTGACACTAATTCTGGACAGTTAATGTCAGAATTGAATTGGATTGTGGAGCATCCGATTGGTGTCCAGAAAATTGGAGAATGGGGTGTTGGTGTGAAAATCTCCCACATATTTGATGTCAGAAGCACTGTGAGTAAAAACAATTTCTACCCTGTGTATGACTTTAGGTAGAGTAGAGGTAGACCATTGATAGAAACAATCTCTCAGAGTAAGGATGATATAAATTCCACCTGCACAATTTGACCACACATACACACACATATAGACCTTAGCCAAATAAATGTGAAATTGAGAATATGGGCATTTATCACTCATTCAAGTGACAAATATCACCATCTAGTTCATTCATTTGCTCATGAAAGGGCATGGCTCCATTTTCTAATCATAGGGGAATATCAAAATAAAAAGGTCAATGCTAGATTATCAATGATTAGAGTAGTTTATAACCCAAGACAATGGGTATTGTTAAAGCCAAAAGTTCTTCATGTGTGAAAATAAAGCCTGTAATAATAGACAAGGTGTCCATTGGTCTCTTAGGTGCCTGGGAATAAACAGAGAAAACCTTAAGATAAACATACTTCTTTTGACTCCACAAGTTGCCGTTGTATATCCCTCTATGAACCTGGCAAAAAAATCTTGATGTGGAACTTATGTATTTTTGCTTTCATCTCTCATATGAAAAAATAAAATTCTCCTAAAATTAGCCCCAAACTGATTACCTCTCAATAGTGATCATGGATTAAAAAGAATAGGTACAGACATGTAGAAATTACCTAATATTGTTGGTTTGTATAATTATTTTTAAAAATACCATAAAGGAGCTACATCATTAAAAAAAAAAAAGGAAACAATCTCTAAAATCTTTTAAAGTACGTAAGTACATGATAATCATGCCCCCATTTCTCTGTGGACTCATATACAAAGTTTTACTCAAATTTTTTAGTGGGTTCTATAGTAGTTGATTGAGCACTAGTTATCTGCATGGCAGTTTAAGGCCTTGAGAATAGTAAAAGGTGACTTAAACCTCTGTCATCCAGATGCTTATGGATGTTGCTACCTTACATTCATGTAGCCTCCCTACTCTAAAAAACATTTTCTTATCCATTATGTCACTTGATCATTTAATTGGAAAGGAAACTAAGGCTCAGAAAGGTAAAAAGAATGTGTTTAAGTCTTTGCAGCTTGTAATTGGCAGAAGTTGGCTGCAAACTTTTTTCCTAACTCCCCCTCTTCCAGCCTGGTAAGTAAAAATCACAACCATCATCTCAGCAGTAGCCACCACCTCCACCACTACAACTAATACATGTGAAGCACTTATGATGTGCTGAAAACCATGATCTGTGATCTTGTTTAATCTTCCCTAAGTCCTATGAGGATGGCTAATATTACCTCCATTTATAGGCTATTGAGGCTTAGAGAAGAAAATAATTTATCCAAGGTTATAGAAATAGTGCTAAAATGGAGAAGTGTTTAAAAAAAAAAACAAAAACACTTCCCTTTTAGTGCTGTCAGCAGACAAAACAGGAGTGCCCAGATCACTTTCCTCTATATAAACAATGACCTGGTAGCCATATGTGGGGAAAAGTGCCTTTGTGAGAGCTTTGGGCCTTCATAAGGGTAACCCCAGCTTGCCAAATGTGGTTCTAGCTTCAGAATAAAAGCCACTTTGCTCTAGCTCTGCTTAAGTAGAGGTTGTCCTACAGCAAGCTCCAGTGGACCTAGGAGGAGCCATCTGCTTGAGTCCCTGTTTATAGCTCTTCCCCAACCAGGGATCCTGAAGTGACCTTGTGACTCAGAATCAGCCCAATTCTATAACAGCCCCCAAATCAGTTATGCCCACCCCAGAACCCAGAGGCAGACATACTCTTCCACATTCCCAGGACAGGCCTACTGACCTTGGTTATGGTTGTGGATCCTAAAACAGTCCTGTGATTCAGCTCTAGCTCCACTCTACTATAGTCAGAGTTAGTCCTGCTTCCAAGGGACCTAGAAACATGTGTCTGTTCATGTGGTAGCAAGTTTTATGCCCTCGGTCCCAGCTGTGGATTCTCAATTAACCTTGTGACTTGATTCAAGATCCCAGATCCCTCTGCTGTTTTCCAGGGGCAAATATTTTTGCCCAGGGTTACTTCTCAGTACACCTAGAAACAGGTTTACCAATCTTTTTCCCAACTGTGACCTCTAAAATGGTCTTGACCTGGCTCTAATCACATTTTGCCATAGTACAAACATCCAACAGATGTCTGCTCAGGGACCTAGTGGAAGCCACACCCATCCATTCCCCAGTAACAGGCCTGCATCTTCATACTTCACAGCAAAACCAGAAACAGCTCCATGTTTTTGCTCCAACCCTTGTCATGGAGGCAGTCCCACTTACCTGGGGATCAAGTAGGAACCATACCTGCCTGCTCCTCCTAAGAAGCCAGCAGCAACCATATAACCTGACTGTAGCCAAACTTGACCAAAATCCTCAAGCAGTCCTATCAATATATGAGCCTGGAAGGAAGAAGGTCTATGAGAGTGGAAGGAGAAGGTCTGTATGTGCTGAAACCAGTCTGTGAAATGAAGAGAAAGTATTTGATCCTTCAAATGCACGGACATCAGTGCAAATCCAGGTAGATCATAAATGATCAGGAAAATATTATACATAATTACTCCCAAAGAAATGGAGATCTATAAAATGCCTGGTAAAAAATTCAAAATAATTGTTTCAAGGAAGGGCAGTCAGATAGCTACAAGAGAACACAGACAACTCAATGAAATCAGGAAAAAAATAAAAATAAAAAAAAATAGAGAAATTATCTTAAAAATACCACACAGAAAATCTAGAGTTGACAAAATGCAATGAATGAACTGAAAAATGCAATAGAAAACTTCAATAGGAGTCTTGATCCAGCAAATTAACTACTCAAAGAAGAAAAAGAAAAGAATTAAGAAGAGTAAAGACCTTACAGGATTTATGGGACACTATCAAACAAAGCAATATACATATAATAGGAGTTTCAGAATGAGAAAAGAAAAAGAAACATGTAGAAATATCATTTAAAGAAATAATGGCTGAAGCTTTCCAAATCTTGAGAGGGATATGGATGTCTAGGTCCATTAATCTCAGAAGTTCCCTCAGAAGATCAATCCAAAGGATATAACATCAAGATACATTATAATTAAATGATCAAAAGTCAAAGAAAAAGAGAATTTTGAAGGCAGTAAGAGAAAGGCAACTCACCAAATTCAAAGAATCTCCAAAAGCCACTAGTAAATTTTTCAATAAAACTTTTCAAGCCATGAAAGAATAAAATAATATATTCAAAGTGCCGAAAGAAAAAACTAGCAACCAAAGGTTCTATACCTATCATATATACGTGACTATATATATATAGACAAATTCAGAATGCTCTAATACTGAAATAGCAGTGTGTAAATGATTTTTAACTCTAGTATAAAAGATAAAAATAAAAGCATTAAAAAATTATGCAGGCAATAATTTGACAATAAATATGTATATAATATAAAAAGATATAAATTGTGACTTAAATAACCTAAATGTGGCAAGGGAGAGAAATAAAAGTGTAGAGTATTTATATGTGATTGAAGTTATTGTTATTAGCTTAAAATAAACTGTTATAATGAAAAGTTTTTTGTATGTAATCCTTAAAGTAAAAACAAAATGAAAATATCCTGTAAATTCATTAATGATAAAGAGGAAGGAATCAAAGGACATCGTTATAAAGAAATCAAATCACAAAGAAAGATAGTCAGAGAGAAAGAAAGGAACAAAGAAAGTGCAAAATAGTCAGAAAACAATGCAAAATGGCAAGAGCAAGTCCTTATCTATCAATAATTATTTTATATGTGAATGGATTAAATTCTCCAGTTAAAAGGGTAGGTGAATGAAAAAAAAAAAAAACAACCCCAAAGATCTAGCGAAATGCTGCCTGTAAAGTCTTGCTTTATCTTTAATGAAAACATTGGCTGAAAGTGAAGGGATAGAAAACATATATGAAACTAATTTATAGCTTTCATATGAAGGCTATAACCCAATTATAGCACAAGAATATGGGGAAAGGGGCAAGGGAGTGGGGGGTGGATTGGTGGAGGAAGGGTAATTGCTGGGACCACACCTATGGTGCAGAAGGGGAGAGGTGAAACTAAATGCAGAATATAAAGGTCTTAACACAATAACCAAGAAAATGCCATGAAGGCTATGTTAACTAGTTTGATGAAAATATTTCAGATTGCATATGAAACCAGCACATTGTACCCCATTATTGCATTAATGTACCCAGCTATGATTTAACAACAACAACAACAAAAGAAATGAAAACATATTCAATGCACATGGCACCCAAGAGAGGGCAGGGGTGGCTATACTTATATCAAACAAAATAGACTTCAAGTCAGAAACTGAACTGTCACAAGAGGCAAAGAAGGTGACTATATAATGATGAAAGGGTCAATTCAGGAGAAAGACATAACAGGTTAAATATGCATACACCCAACATCAAAGCACTTAAATGCTATAAAGGCAGATGTGGATAATAATAAAGAGATAAATTGACAACAATATGATAATAGTAGGGAACTTCAATAGCCTACTCACTATAATAGATTAAGTCATTCAGACAGAAAATCAACAAGGAAACAGTACAATTGAGTAATACTGCAGACCACGTGTACTTAACAGACATATATAGAACTTTACACTTATGCGCAGACAAATACTTAACTCTCCTCAAGTTAACATAAAACATTCTCCAGACCATATCACATTTGGTCACAAAATAAGAGCTAAAATTTAAGAATGTGTAATTTATTACAAGTACTTTTTCTGACCACAACAGAATAAAACTAGAAGTAAATAACAGTCATAAAATGGAAAAATTTATAAACACGTGGAAGCTAAAAAAATATACTCTTAATTGCTGAATCCAAGAGGAAATCAAAAGAAAGTTTGAAAAATATCTCAAGACAAATGAAAACAAAAATACAACATACCAAAACAAATAGGATACAGGAAAAGCAATACTAAGAAAAAAGGTGATAGCAGTAAATGTCTACATTAAAAAAGAAGAAAGAGGAGTGGCTTTAAGATGACGGCCAAGTAACAGCTTCCTTACAACTGAGCATGGTGAGACTGGGGAGAGAAGAATTCAGGCATCTCTGGCTGGTGAGATCTGCCCAGAAACATCCCTTTGGGGACACAGGGACATAGCCTGAGACTTCTGGACCCCTGATGAAGGCAAAAGCAGTGGAACTCTGGCAAGTACTTGTGTGTTCGTTCTGTCTAATCCTGCCAGCCTCACTGTGGCTATAGCAGCAGTGAGATTGCAAACTGGAAAGGCCTTGCTTGCGAGCTGTTTGGGTGTCTTTTGGACTTGGCACTCAGTTGACTGCCTTGGGAAAACTAGGGCAAGAGTGTGGGGGTCTTTGAGTGTTGTCTGGGGCTCCAGACTGAGCCACCGAGCCAGACGGAGCTACCAGTGTTTGGTTGTGTGCCGTGCGGAGCCATTGTAGGAGAACTGCCCGGGCAAGCTCCACCCTCAGCGTTGCAGAACAAACATCAGGCAGGAGCGAGTAATCTAGTGACTGAGCAGCCTAAAGGTGGGGAATGAGACGCCTTGCAGCCTTAGCCCTCAGGGGCATAGGGTGAGACCAGTTTTGGCACACTGGGTAAGTGGATAGCCACTTAAGGAGTGATCCCAGTGACAAGCGCATTCCTGGGAAAGCTTCTGCTTAGCTCAAGTTAGCAATTTAAAGTGCCTTCTAAACAGGCTGAGGAGGATTTAAGCTCTCCACATTGTGGGGTTTGAGAAATCATTAGAAGCCTCTGGTCTCCATTTTGTTCAGCCGTATCAACATTGTGATTAACATAACATATCCCAGAAGATCACCTCTTGCCCAGACAATATCAGCAAGATATATATACTGCTTTGTTTCTTGGTTTTGTTTTGTTTTGTGTTTTTTTTGTTGTTGTTTGTTTGTCTTCGTTATTGTTGTTTTGTTTTTAATTTCAACATTTTCCTTAAAGATTTTTCTTTTCTTTTTTTATTTCTTCATTTTTCTAGTTTAAAGATAATTTTCCATTGTTGCCTTTTTCAACAATTAGACTTCAATTTTGCTAGTATTTCTACCCATAGTAATTGTTTTTTTCCCCAATCTTACCCTGTAAAGTTTTCAGTTTGCTTGTTTTGATTTGATTTATTGCATTTTTGTCTTCCCTCTCTACTTGGTGGAGGTGGGGTACTGTGTCCAAACAGGCTGGCAAAGAGCTGCTGACCTAATCACCCAACCAGAAACCCTCAGAGGTTGGGGGCTCTTAAGGTTGGGTCAAAGTACCCTACTGTACACCTATATGGCTCCCAACCCCTCTTGCTGTGCCTTTCTACTTTGGGTGAATAGTTGCTTCTACCCACCACTTCTCCTTCCTCCTTTTCCTTTTCTTTTCTTTCTTTCTTTTTTTTTTTTCCTCTCTTTCTTTCTTTTTTCCCTTCTTGCTTTTCAATCTTCTCATCCTCTGGTCCTGTACCAAAATGACTCATCGAAAACCTAGTCCAGAAGCATGGCAATCTAAAGAGCAGGAGGAAGTGAAAGGAAAATTAGGAATTAGGGCAAGGAAACAGATAAAAGAAATCATGAGGAAGAATCAGCAGAAAACTCCTGGCATCATGAAAAACCAGTCCAGAGCAACCCCCCCACCCCCAAGGGGCTGTGAGGTACATACTCTAGAGGATTCCACTTATAAAGAAATGTTAGAAATGTCAGAAAGGGAATTTAGAATACAGATGATGAAAATAATCAAGGAAATGAAGGAAGAAATGAAGGAAAAAGCTGATAAAGTGGAAAAAGAAATAAAAAAAACAGAATCAATTAAGAGAAGAATATA
>CAUYON010048221.1:0-14142 GCA_963573935.1 Arctocebus calabarensis
AAACCCCAGGGATTCTACTACAAAACTCTTACAAGTGATCAAGGAATATAGCAGCATCTTAGGTTACAAAACCAACACTCATAAATCTGTAGCCTTTATATATACCAACAATAGTCAAGCTGAAAAAACAGTCAAGGACTCTATTCCATTCAGAGTAGTGCCAAAGAAGATGAAATATTTGGGAGTTTACCTTACAAAGGACATGAAATATCTCAATAAAACAAACTATGAAACTCTAAGAAAAGAAATAGCTGAAGATGTTAACAAATGGAAAAACATACCATGCTCATGGCTGGGAAGAACATTTTTTGTTTTTTTGTTTGTTTGTTTGTTTGTTTTTTGAGACAGAGCCTCAAGCTGTCGCCCTGGGTAGAATGCCATTGCATCACAGCTCATAGCAACCTCAAACTCCTGAGCTTGAGCAATTCTCTTGCCTCATCCTCCCAAGTAGCTGGGACTATAGGCGCCCACCATGATGCCTGGCCATTTTTTGGTTGTAGCTGCCATTATTGTTTGGCAGGCCTGGCTGGATTTGAACCTGCCAGCTCTGGTGTATATGCCTGGCATCTAAGCCACTTGAGCTACAGACATCAAGCCAATCAACATTGCTGAAATGTCCATACTACCCAAAGCAATATACAATTTTAATGCAATCCCTATTAAAGCACCACTGTCACACTTTAAAGATCTCAAAAAAATAATACTTCATTTTATATGGAATCAGAAAAAACCTTGAATAGCCAAGACATTACTCAGAAATAAAAACAAAGCAGGAGGCTTGGTGCCTGTGGCTCAACGGGCTAAGGCGCCAGCCATGTACACCTGAGCTGACGGGTTCGAATCCAACCCGGGCCCACCGGACAACTATGATGCCTGCAACCAAAAAAATGGCCAGGTGTTGTAGCGGGTGCCTGTAGTCCCAGCTACTTGGGAGGTGGAGGCAGGAGACTCGCTTGAGCCCAGGAATTGGAGGTTGCTGTGAGCTGTGATGCCACAGCACTCTATCCAGGGTGACAGCTTGAAGCTCTGTCTCAAAAAAAAAAAAAAAAACAAAGCAGGAGGAATCATGCTACCAGACCTGAGACTATACTATAAAACGATAGTGATCAAAACAGCATGGTACTGGCACAAAAAAAGAGAGGTAAATATGTGGAACAGAATACAGAACCAAGAGTTAAATCTAGATACTCACCATTATTTGATCTTTGATAAGCCAATTAAAATCATTCAGTGGGGAAAAGACTCCCTATTTAACAAATGGTGCTAGGTGAACTGGCTGGAGACCTGTAGAAGACTGAAACTGGACAAACACCTTTCACCATTAACTAAAATAGACTCTCACTGGATTAAAGATTTAAACTTAAGACATGAAACTATTAAAATACTAGAAGAAAACGCTTGAAAAAAATTGACCTGGGAGAATATTTTATGAGGAGAACCCCCTAGGCAATTGAAGCAACACCAAAAATACACTACTGGGACCCGATCGAACTAAAAAGCTGCTGCAAAGCCAAGAACACAGTAAGTAAAGCAAGAAGACTCAGACTGAGAGAAGATATTTGCAGGTTATGTCTCCAACAAAAGTTTAATAACCAGAATCCACAGAGAACTCAAATGTATTAGCAAGAAAAGAACAAGTGTTCCCATCTCAGGTTGGGCAAGGGACTTAAAGAGAAACTTTTCTGAAGAAGACAGGTACACGGCCTACAAACACATGAAAAAAATGCTCATCATCCTTAATCAGAGAAATGCAAATCAAAACTACTTTGAGATATCATCTAACTCCAGAAAGATTAGTCCACATCACAAAATCCCAAAACCATAGATGTTGGCATGGATGTGGAAAAAAGAAAACTCTTTTGTACTGCTGGTGGGAATGCAAACTAATATGTTCCTTTTGGAAAAATGTTGGGAGATCACTTAGGGATCTAAAAATAGACCTGCCATTTGATCCTTCAATTCCTCTACTAGGTATATATCCAGAAGACCAAAAATCACTTTATAACAAAGATATTTGCACCAGAATGTTTATTGCAGCCCAATTCCTTATTGCTAAGTCATGGAAGAAGCCCACGTGCCCATCAACCCATGACTAGGTTAATAAATTGTGGTATAGGTACACCATTGAATATTAAGCAGCCTTAAAAAAAGATAGCGACTTTATCTCTTTCATGTTTACATGGATGGAACTGGAACATATTTTTCTAGTCAAGAATGGAAGAAAAAGTATCCAATGTACTCAGCCCTACTACGAAACCAATTCATATGCACCCACACTTTACCCAACTATAGCCCAAGAAGAAGGGGAAAGAGGAGAAGGAAAGGAGGGGAGGGAGGAGGGAGAATGGGTGGAGAGAGGGTAAATGTACTTTTACAAGGGTGTAAGTTAAATTTACTAAGTGTAGAATATAAATGTCTTAACACAATAACTAAGAAAAGGCTATGAAGGCTATGTTAACCAGTTTCATGAAAGTATTTCAAATTGTATACAAAACCAGCACATTGTACCCCATAATTGCATTAATGTACACAGCTATGGTTTAATAAAAAAGAAAGAATGAAAAAGCTGCATTTGGTAACCACTGTGTCTGTGTATTCCTTACTAGAGTACAAGAGCTCCCTGGGCTGTGAATTTAGAGACCTGGGTTCTAATCCTGCTTCAGCTGAACCTGGCTGTGTGATTTTAGGCAAGTCACTCAGTCCTTCCGCGTCTTGTTCTGTCTCTTTCTGTAAGACTCCAATTGAAGGGATTCTTCTGGGGAAAGTATTTGGCATTCCACAGTGTCATCATTTAATTTGTTCCTGAACATGACAACCAAAATCATGTAGTATGTACTTTTCGTGTCTGGTAAAAAGCTACTACATTTCTGAGGGCATTTCATGGCCAAATAAATGATGAACCTGAACCAGGAAAGCTGTTGACCTGTTCAAGCATTAAACAACCCTTCAGCCCACGAGATTGCACAGGCAGGAAGTTGGCAAGCGGCACTCCCTCTAATCGGGGTAAACTCCCCAACACTCACTTTAGATGTGGCCCAGGAAATGGTAATCAAGAAGGAATCTCTCAAAGGGTGGAGTCAGGGCCTTAAGGAGCTATGGATCAAGGTGCCTCTCTCAGGAATCAAAGTGAAGTCTGACAAGGGGCTTCCCGCTGAGGCCTGCACAACAGTCTCACGATTACCATAACCAGGGGCTACTGTCTGGCTGCCACACTTCCCCTTTCTGCACACAGTTTGTAGCATAGCCATGCTGTTTCCACTCCACTGTGTGCTGGACGCGGAGGTGGGGGGGGCAAAGTCAGATAACTTGTGCTTTTAGTTCATATGTCCCCAAAGCAAGAAAAGCCATGTCCAAACTGGAGAGAGGATCGCACATCCTCAGGTTTCAGATGAACACAGTGATCTGAAAGGTCTCTGGGTCATCTCCCTCAGGGAGGAGGGCGTTGTGTGTTCCAGGGTGTTGCTTGGGCCGGTATCTTTAGCTGGTCCCCAAAGATACATGACCGCCTCCTGGAGTGTGGGGTCATCACTAGGAAGCAGCAGCTAGGTGCCCAACCTGGGACTACTTTTCCCAACCCCCTTGCTGCCTTTTTTAAAAATTGAGATGAAATTCATGCAACATAAAATTAACCATTTTAACGTATACCACCCAGTGCCGGTTAGCACACTCAATGTGTGTGGCCACCCCCATATTAAATTCCAATTGCCAACTTCTACTTTTATCACCTAAAAGACATCACTGTACCTATTATTACTCCCCATTCCTCCCTTCCCCAAACTTCTTTCCATCTCTACAGACTTACCTGTTCTGGATATTTCTTACAAAGGGAGTCATTCAATATGTGTCCTTTTGTGTCTGGCTTCTTTCACTTCTGCAGTGTTTTCCAAGTTTGCACACACTGCAGCGTGTATCTGTGCTTCATTCCTGTTTTGTGGCTGAATAATATTCCATTTTATGAATAGACACTATTTTTTTTTTGAGACAGAGTCTCAAGCTGTTGCGTGCGATGTCATCATAGCTCACAGCAACTTCAAACTTGGGGGGTCAAGTGATCCTCTTGCATCAGTTTTTCTATTTTAGAAAGATGGGGGTCTCACTTTTGCTCAGGCTAGTCTCGAACTTTTGAGCCCAAGCAAGCCACCCACCTCAGCCTCCCAGAGTGCTAGGATTACAGGCATGAGCCACAGCCTGACGGTTTCTTTATCCATTCATCCACAGATGGACATTTGGGCTGTTCTACCTGTTCATTTTGAATAATGCCACAAACATTTGTATACAGTGTTTGTTTGAACACCTGTTTTTAGCTCTTTGGGGTATATACCTTGGAGCGGAATTGCTGGGTCAAATGATAATTCTATGTTTAACTCTCTAAGGAATGGCCACACAGTATTCCACAGGATCAGTCCCCTTGCACTTTGGTATGATTGAGTGACCGATGACACATTCTGGCAAGTGAGTGGAGGAGTACATTTGGTCAGGATGCTGCTTATAGGCTCAGCCCATGTGTGGTTGACTGCAGAGGACTCTAAGATTACACAGGAGAGAGGAGCCACAGATGGAAAGACCTGCTCCCTGGATGAGGCTGCCTGACCAGGAATAGCTACATACCATGTTGCAAACAAGAAATAAAATTGTCGTGGCCACTGAGGTTTTCAGGGTCTATTTGTCACAGCAGCTAGCATTCATTATCTTAACTAATATAACACCCAAGTTCCGTCTTTCAGTTCCCACCTTCCTGGTAGAGTTTAACATATTCATGGCCACCTCTCAACCTGCCTATATCCAGAAACCATAGCTATCATTTCTGTTCCAGACATGGATATACTGATGACAGGAATCAGAAGCCACTCAAACTAACTGAAACACAAGAAAGTGTTTTTATAAGACTACTATGATCTGATGAATGCTGGAGACAGAAAGCAAAGTCCATCCAAGCCTCCTGTCAGCTATCAGAAGCACAGAACAGGGAAGGGCAGAGGGGACATGTATCCCTGAGGCTAGTCGAGAGGGGTGACACAAAGGTAGAGAATCATTACTGTTTTGGTTTTCCGCTGAGTTATTGTCTTTAGATAGGTTGAACATAAAAATCTCCAGTTTGCTAGGGGTTTGGTATTTGTTTCCAGGCAATTTCTGGTTCCCATCTCTCCACCCTGCGATAAGGATCCATACTTCCCGCCATAAGGAGCCAAGGGAAGTACTATTCCCACCTCCCACCGGGGCCTGCGTGGTCGCCACCCTCTGCCTCTCTCCAGGCAACCCTTCCTCACTCTGCATCCAGGCTGTCATCTTCTGCCTGCTTCTCCCCTCCTGGGCTCAACCCGCCCTCCCCCCCTTCAGAGGAGACAGCCAGCCCTTACACTTGAACATCAAAGACTCACTGACTTCTCTCTCCTCTGAAATCTTAAATCACGCGTGGTCTACTCCCATTAATCACCTGGAATTTAGTGCCGTGAGTGGCTGGTGCCCCTTTACTGCATATCTATCTCATCTCTTAGGGCAGAAGGTAGAGCCTCCATCTCATGCCCAGGCTAGAACCTGGCTTCACCACATGTCATCTTGTGATCTCAAGCAAGTCGCTTAGTATCTCTGAGCTTCAGTTTACTCGTCTATAAAATGGGTAGAATAATAGCACCCAGCTCACTATAGGTCACTATTCTTGCAGGGGGGGAAGGTAATATATATTTTTTTAAGATAATGCAGCTAAAGCACTTAGTAGGGTACTTGGCAAGCAGGAGCTCTCAGTACCTGTGGTGCTAACCTCTTCTGAGTCTAGCATGTGCTCGGTGAGCAGCAGAAGCTCCTTCATTGACTCAGTCAGTGGGTCTCTAACTTTCCAATTGGACTGAGGCGTTTTGGAAAAAGTCCTTGGTCCCTCTCCTCATGCAACTGCATAGAATCCCAGGGTTGGATCTGTTTGATCTGAGATTCTAATTACCAGCCAGCTTTGACACCTGCCACGGGACCAGAATCCCAGGCTTGGGTTTGGGAATCTGAGAGTTGAATAACCGGCCAGCTTTCACACACTCAGAGAGACCTAGCCAGGATAGCTTGGCCACAGCCACTTCCAGGGAGAAATAAAGAGAAAACGCTGATGTCCACCTAAATCAGTCTTCCCCAAGCAGTCACAGAAATTCCTCCCTCACCCAAGCCGTCATTCAGCAAGATGGCTTTCTGCCTCCCTGCCCCTAGTTCTCTATAGCATTTTCACTCCTGTCAGCTATCAGAACCCTAGAGAGTGTATTTTTATAATCTCTCTCCCACTCCGCGATGAGGGTGAAGACCTGTGCACCTGCCAGTGCCTGACACAGAGTAGGGGGTAAGTATGTGAATAAAGAAAGGAACCAGGTTCTGTTAACTCTTCTTTTCCTATCGCTTTATAAGATCTTAGGCAGACTTCAGAGCTTTCAGATCCCTTTCCTTATGGAAACTCAGCCCCATCTGGTCTAGAACTCTAATATCTTATCTGATTCCAAGGTGGCCCTTTCCCCACCCCCAAGCCCTGTAAGGGATTCTTTTGCAATCTTTCCCCATCATGGTTTGGTTTGGGGCTCCAGGGACTTGTGTGGGGGCAAGCAGACTTTTGTCTCCCTCCTTTCCCCACCTCTCTGACTTGGGAGTGGAGGGGAGGGTGGTCTGCCTCTGGGACTACCCTTCCCTCCTGGAGCTTCCTAGGGGTGGGGGCTGGGAGTCAGAAATTCAGGGGAGAGCAAGGGGTTTCCCGGTGAAGCTGTCACGGGGCAGTCCCCTCTGCATTGGTGGTTGCTACTCGTCTGGCTAACCCTTACTGGGGGCAGCTTCCAGATGCTGGTGTCTTGGATCACAGGGGCCTCTCCTTGTCCAGTTTCCTGATATAATGATCTGGCTTCACCCCAGCACCCATGCAAGCAGTTACACTGACAACTCTTGCTGCTGGGGGCTCCTTTTACCTGGAGGCAGCCCCCTCCCACTTGTACCCTGGATGCCTGGGAAACTCACACGTGTGGGTGTTCAGGGCCACACATGGGTGGACAGGTGTCTGCACCAGCCTGCTCTCCACTCCAGCCCTATTCTACCCTGGTCAATGAGGCCCATCCAAAGATCAGACTGTCCAGGGACTGTGCACTATCTGATCAGGATGATGTGTCAAGTTCTACCGCCCAGTGCCACCCCCAATCCCTGTAAGGGATTCTTTTGCAATCTTTCCCCTTCATTGAGCTTGATGGTGCAATAAGGGGAGCAGCCCCTCCCCCAGTCACACACACCATGGGAAAGAAAGGAAATTGCTTCTCCCTACAGGGCCCAGTGCTAAGTGACTCCCTGTCCTCATCGTTCTTGGACTCAGAGACACAGGGCAAGTCCCCTCTTTACAGCCTGCTCAACTACCAAGCACTTCTTGAGCTTCTGATCAAAGCTTCCAGCCTGGAGGCTCTGCCAAGTACAATGGACCCAAGGGCCTTGTGAAAGCTAGGCTATAAACAGACAAGAACAAAATTATTTCCTTCCTTCCTCCCCTCCCTTCTTCAGTGCTCTTAGTGGATAAGGGACTATAAACCTAATTATTGCATATTACTTCCAGGAAGTGGTCCTGAAAGAACAAGGCAGACATTTCCCCCTCTTAATGGCTAGAAGGTAGACATGATGGCTGGAGATGCAGCTGCATCTTGGGGTTATAAAGTAGACTGTACACGGTAAGGAGTCCAGAGCAACAGAGTAGGAGGAGTCTGGGTTCCTGACAATCATGGAACTAAATGCCTTTCCAGTCCTCGGCTGCCTGCCTCTGGTTTTTACATGAGACAGAGACATACCTTATCTTGTTACACCTCTCTTCTCAAGCTTTCTGCTTCTCACAGCCAAACCTCATTCTGATATTCTGGTTCTGAGCTTGAGGTCTGCTCTGTTTTGGAAAAATTATTTTCTTGATATAACCAGAACTGAAAGGCAAATAGAAAGGAAATGCTTTTGCATTACAATTTAATATTCCTTAAACTGGCTTAGGCATGATTTAACTGAATCTCTTCTACCACAAGTGGTACCTTGCCTCATGCTTTAGAAAAATCTCATAGGTTTCAAAGTCAGTTGAACCCAGGTTAGAATTTGGATTCTAATACCTAATAGCTAGCGGGACATTGGGGCAGGCACCTGTATTCCCAGCTACTTGGGAGGCTGAGACAAGAGAATGTCTTAAGCTGGAGAGTTTGAGTTTGCTGTGAGCCGTGATGCCAAGGCACTCTACTAAGGGCGACATAGTGAGACTCTGCCTCAAAAAAAAAAAAAAAAAAAAAAATTACCTAACTTTTTTGAACTTTAGTTTCCTGTTCTGTTTTGTTTTTGAGACAGAGCCTCAAGCTGTCACCCTGGGTAGAGTCATCACAGCTCACAGCAACCTCCAATTCCTGGGCTCAAGAGATTCTCTTGCCTCCGCCTCCCAAGTAGCTGGGACTACAGGTGTCCTCCACAACGCCCAGTTATTTTTTGGTTGCAGCTGTCATTGTTGTTTGGTGGGCCCAGGCTGAATTTGAACCCACCAGCTCAGGTGTATGTGGCTGGCACTTTAGCCACTTGAGCCACTGGGGCCAAGCCTAGTTTCCTATTTTATTAAAAAAGAATGTCTGTCTTTAAGAATTCACATTTTTATCATACATCTATTATTGACATGACACGATGCTGAGGAAAACAGAGAGAAAAAAGGCAGGCAAGACTTTGACCTCCATGGAGCTTGAAGTCTTGGAGGACAAATGTTAAAGTAAACAAATAAGCAAATAAAACAATCCTGGTAAACAGTGTACTGTGATGTAGAATGATGCTATGAAAGCACTGGGCACTGAGAACTCATCCCCCTCAAGGACTGAGAAAACAATCTGACATAAAGCTCACTCACCGGTTACTGGGAGTCCCCTTCTGGAAGCTGCCAGACCTGCTCCTGCAGACAGGAGCTTACCATGAACAGGTGGGACCAGACTGCAGTTTGTGCACAGACACCCCCCTCAGGCCAATCCAATCTGTGCTTCTGTCCATCTGAGTATGAATGGAGGTCATGATGACTCCCACAGATTGCTACCAGGGAAAGCTGTTGGCTACAGAAGCCCCACCTAGTGCAAACTCCACGGAGCTGGCTTTTTTCCTTTGCGTAATGGGCACCACCTGGGTCCCAGGGAATGCACCTGGCACCAATTAGTTCTCATTGAGCCCAAGCTCAAGTGCTGGCATCGCAAGCAGCCAACTCCTGGGCTGTGAGTCTTTTACTCCTAATGACCTCCATTGGTGACCTCCTCCCTATCAAGCCCAGCCCGCCAGGTCCATAGCTGCCACCATCAGGAGAAACCAGTTCTCAGAACTAAGTGATCAGACCCCAGTCATCACTGTATGCATGGAGGACCCTGATGAACTAAGGACAACTTAAGCGATAGAGGTATTCCTCTGAAAATGATTTCTAGCTTTTATTCTTAGAATTTCATTCCATGTAGGATAGACAGTCTAGAATTGGTAGCGCTGCACAGCCCCTTAGCAGCCATGATGAAGGGAGAGCTCCTGTCCCTACTCAGCTATTTCTGATGATCTGATCTTGGGCAAGTGACTTCCCTATGCCTTGGTTGCCCATCTTAAAATGGATATGATAATCGTTGTACCTACCTCATACATTGGGTAAAGGATTAAGTATTTTAAAAATGTTTGGTGTATGTTTGCTATAATTGATCTTATTCATTCACTTCCTCAACAAATGTTTTTAACCATCTATTAAGTGCCGGGCCCTATTCGAGGCTCTGGAAACACAGATAAAACTGGAAGAACTATTGAAAGTCTTCTCATCGGAGAGTGTCCATTTTTTAGATTGCAATGCATTTAAACTAAACAAAGGATCTTATGATGTGCCTGCCCCACTCTGTTACTTGGCATTTGCTATAGGACAAACCACCCAAAACTCAGTGGCTTCAAGCAATAAATGTTACCACTTTTTCATGATTCTCTGGGTTATCTGGGCAGTTCTTGTGGTCTGGACTAGACTCACTGGAGCCAGGTGGTCCAGAAAGTACTCACGGATGGGTGCCGGGCTTCAGCTGGGATGTTTGCAGCCTCCCTCCCTTCAAGAGGTTATGGTGGGCTATTCATTAGGTCCCTAATGTTCCCACAGTAAGACAGAAGGCAAGTTCCTATTCAAAATCACTTTACAAGCCTCTGCTTGAAACATACTAGCTATTTTTCCATTGGCCAAAGCAAGTCACGATGCCAAGCCAGAGACCTATGGGAAGAAACCACCCAAGGGCGTAGAGGCAGGGAAGCAAGAACAAATACCGGCCTTTACCGACCCATTTCTCAGCGGTCTCAAAATGTTTTTGATGATATATCCCTGCATGAGTCTGCTCAGACTGCCATAACAAAATGATACAACCTGAGTGTGTCTTAAACAACAGAAATTTAGTTGCTCACAGTTCTGGAGGCTGAAAATCTAAGACCAGGGTGCCAACATGATGAGCTTCTGGTGAGGCCCCTCTTCCTAGCTTGCAGATGACCTCCTTCTCTCCGCATCCTCACACCACTTTTCCTCAGTACACTTACATGAGGAGTAAGCTCTCACTCTTCCTCCTCTGAGAAGGGCGCCAATCCCATTGCCTTAGGAGCCCACCCTTAGGAACTCATTTAACCTTAATTACCTCTTAAAATACAGTCATGCTGGCTCAGTGCCTGTGGCTCAGTGGGCTAAGGCGCCAGCCACGTACACCTAAGCTGGTGGGTTCAAATCCAGCCCGGGCCCGCCAAACAACAATGACGGCTGCAACCAAAAAATGGCTGGGCATTGTAGCGGGCACCTGTAGTCCCAGCTACTTGGGAGGTGGAGGCAGGAGACTCGCTTGAGCCCAGGAATTGGAAGTTGTGTGAGCTGTAATGCCACAGCACTCTACCCAGTGCGACAGCTTCGGACCCTGTCTCAAAAAAAAAAAAAAAAAATACAGTCATGCTGGGGATTAGGGCAGCAATGTATGAATTTCAGGGGACCAGAAGTCAGTCCATAGAAATCACTAATTTTTACAAGTTTGCTTCTACAATACATGCACACTTACATATACATTTCACGCACATTGTATTAAGTAGAAATTTTAAATAGATGAGTTAAAGATGAAAAGAAACATTTTAAATGTTACTTTTTATGGCTTTTTTGCTATTAATAACCAATACTCCAAGGCACAATATACACTAAGGGTGAGGTTCCCCATGACGCCAATGTAAATCCATCTTTCAGGGGGGCTTTCTTGCTAATTTTAATTTTTGAGTACAAGGATGCTGAATTCTTGTCTGCCCTCATTTTTTCGTTTACAATCTGCTCATGGAGAGATCGTACTAGCCACATATGCTCTGCTAATTTTGACTTGTACTATTGATATTTCCTTTAATCCCTAGTCTCTCTATAATAATCTATTAAGCCATTTTTTCATTTCACAGAGATTAGTTAAAACTAGATGATGTCATTTATAAATTCACTTACTCAAGTGCAAGTAGACTGTAATTTCTCAAATTCCCCCGGGCACTGATGTGCAGGTGGTGGGGTAACACTGTTGGCCCCCACACTGCAGGGCCTTTAAGTAGGTAGCAGAGGACCTTCTGACTCAGCCACTGAGGGAAGCTACTAGCGCCAATCTGAATCCTAAACGTTTAGGAAATTATAATTGCTTTCCTATTTTCATAGCCCCAAAGTTCCAATATTTTTCACAGAACCCAGTGGATGCTGTTGAACATTCCATTTGGAGACCACCGACCTGTGGTTTTGCACATGATATTAAAATGTGAAAAAGTGCCTTTTGCTTTAGGATTCCAGCCCCATGCCCTATTCCTTTCCTGCAGCTTTCATAACAAATGATCATAAACTCGGTATCTGAAAACAACAGAAGTCTGTTCTCTCCTGCTTGTGGAGGTCAGAAGTCAGAAATGAAGGCGTCAGCTGGGCTTCCCTCACCCTGAAGCTCCCAGGGAGCATCCTTCCTGCCTCTTCCAGCTTCCCATCCCTTCAGCCTTTCTTGGCCTGTGTTGCTTTTATAACATTGCCCTTTCCCCCATGTGTCTGTCTCCTCCTCCCTGTGCCCTTTATCGGGACACTTGTCATTGGTTTCAGGCCCACCTGGATACTGTGCGAGGATCTCCTCATCTCTACATCTTTAATTACATCTGCGAAGACCCCCTTTCCAAATCAGGTCACATTCTCAGGTTTCAAGGGTCACCATTCGACCCACTGCACACGTCCTCCCCACCATTTCAAGGATGAAGAGGGATCCAGAAGGGAGTCGGCACACTGGGGACCAGCCTTTGTCTTTCTGCCCGCCTGCCCCTGTGGGGCTTCTCTGCCCACCATCACGAAGGCTTCCCTGGTACAAAGGCACCTCCTCCTGGTACTTCACAGTCAGATCTTCTGGAAAGGGCTGGGACGTAAGGGCCCGCTAAGGGCTATGACAGCTTCTTCTCCCCGTCTTCCCACTACATTCCATGCATTTCTCCTTCCCTAGAGGCTTCCAAGGTTCTCTAGGCAAATCACCAGCCTGCTTTCCGATCTCCAGGAAAGGAGCCAGTGTTTGGGGTTTTATCATATCGGCCCAATGGCAGCAAAGATGCCCAGCCCTGGGGACAAGAGTTTTTGTGAATGCGGAAGGGAAGAGCAGACCAGAGAGATTTTCTCTGGCCTCACAGTCAGACGACTTTCAAGTTTAGTTAGGTGCTTGCCCTGTGACCAGCGTTGCTGTATGTAGCAAAGAGGAATGCGGGAGGTCCAGTCAAATTTATTTTGGATAGAGGATGAGTAGTATTTATGACAATATAAATGTATCCCATGCAATATTTTTAAATCTATCTTCAATGCAATATTTGAAACATACAAAATAAATTACTTGCTCATCTGAAATTCAGATTTAACAGGTGTCCTGTATTGTTTCTATCAACCCTACCTATGAACTTATCTTCCTTCTTTCCTCCCTTCCTTCCAAACTTTGGGAGGCTGAGGTGAGAGGATTGCTTGAGTCCAGGAGTTCAAGACCTATCTGGGTAACATAGTTAAGACCTCCGTCTGTACAAAAAAATAATAATGAGGAAAGTATAGTTGCATGCACCTGTAATCCCAGTTACTTGGGTGGCTGAGATAGGAGGATGGCTAGGGCCCAGGAATTTGAGGTTGCAGTAAGCTAAAATGATGCCATTGTTCTTCAGCATAGGTTACAGCGTGAGACGCTATCTTGAAAGTAGAAAGAAAGAGAGAAAGAAAGAAAATGAGGCAATTTTTCTTTTTTATTATGTGTCAGTGACTTTTGGAACTGCTGCCACCATCTTGGGAACACAAGGGGAGTTGACAGTAGGACAGACCAATGTGCTGAAGACGACAGTTTGGAAAGAGCCCAAGTTGAAAATGTCACTGATGAGGGCGGTGCCTGTGGCTCAGTGAGTAGGGCACCAGCCCCATATACCGAAGGTGGTGGGTTTGACCCAGCCTGGGCCAAACTGCAACAAAAAAAAAAAAAAGAAAAGAAAGAAAATGTCACTGTTGAGCCACTCAAGTCACAAGCCCTGGAGCTTTATCCTCATTGTTTAGGCCATCTTAGCTTACAGTTTCTGTCCCTTATAGCTGAATTCTTTCTGGCTAAATCAGATGCCTGCTCAGAAGAGGAAAATCCAAGTTACAGAGAAAGAGGTATTGATTTTCTTTTCTTTCTCATGTTTTATCCAAGTAATTCATCGTGAGGTCAGGCCCACTAACAAAACCTTCGAAGATGGGCTTAAAGAACGTTTGCTCTAACGGATGCTTCTGAGACTTGATTTTAAGGGTTTCACCATGGCTGTAACTTCTGGTCTCTCTGAATTCACTTCTGGTGACTCTGAGATGCTTTGTCCAGTGACCTGGGGACCCCTTGAGGACAACTTCAGAACCTTGGACAGACTGGCAAATCCAGGAAGAATTTCAACTGTAAGAGTCCTTAGCAAATAGTCCATCCTGCCAAAGAGAGACTCCCAGGCTCTTTTACTCGTCGGGTGCTTTAAGCGGTCAGGGTGAAGTTGGTCCTTTTTATAGAGTGGCAACTAAATTATAAAAAGCAATTAAATGCACAAGAATGATCTTTCTCCAGTACAATGAGCATACTCTCCTGGGATGATACATTTTACTTTGATAGAACCTTCAGAAAACACATTAAA
>CAUYON010048222.1:0-36188 GCA_963573935.1 Arctocebus calabarensis
GACTACAGGCGCCCGCCACAACGCCCGGCCATTTTTTGGTTGCAGCCGTCATTGTTGTTTGGCGGGCCCTGGGGCTGGATTCGAACCCGCCAGCTCAGGTGTACGTGGCTGGCGCCTTAGCCCGCTGAGCCACAGGCGCCAAGCCAGAAGATTCAGTTTTTATAACCAATTTTATCTCTGATTAAAATTTGCACAAATTTTACTTGCAATGGATAGTTGCTACTATGTCTCAATTTTTCAGTTTGTATATGAAAGAGGGCAGTATTTCTTGTTTTCACCTACTTCAGGGAATTGCAAAGGACTTAAAAGAATTAAAAGTTTTCCATGCCGTGGAGCAGTGTGTAATATAATTGCCACTGTCAAAAACTCTTCCCCAATTATTTCCAACTTAGAAATGCTAAAGTTTTATGTATCTTACAATGTTCCTTATCATCAGTGGGCTTCAAACTAATTATATGGTAAAGGGTAATGTGGAGCTAGCTACAACCAACAGCAAATGTCACATAGTCTTTTACTTCTGTAAGTTATAATTTTGTAGAAATTACCTTTTCATCCTTATCTTTAAGTTGTGTGAACATTTGCTTCAGTCTAACTAATTTAATCACTGACCTGGAACATTTGCCCACTTCCTGCCTTCCCAATGTGGGAATGTCTGACCTCTCGTCTACCTAACCAAACATTATTCTTTGAGGACGGATTTAGTTCCACTGCTCCATCAACTCTTTCTTACTTTTAAACCCATGCTCATCTCCTTCTACTTGGAATTTGAACACTACATGGTGGTCCTTGCCACATATTTGCAATTGAGTTTCATGATGGTTCCTTAGTCTACTGTATGCTCTGAATTAACCCCCCACTCTGCTAACATTTTTTGAGTTCTTAATAGATGCTTTATGTTTAATGAGATTGAAAATTCTTTTTTTTTAAATTGTTGGGGCTTCCTTGAGCGTACAGGAAACCTGGTTACATTGATTGCATTTGTTAGGTAAAGTCCCTCTTATAATTGGGTCTTGACCCCAAAAGGTGTGTCACACACTGAGACCCCACCTGCCTCCTTCCTTCCCTCTCTCTGCTCTTCCTTTCCCTCACTCCCTCCTTCCTTCTTTCTCTGCTTTTCCCTTCCTCCACCCCTCACCATCTACTAGGTCATTAATTGTCCCCATATCAAAATTGAGTACATAGGATTCATGCTTCTCCATTCTTGTGATGCTTTACTAAGAATAATGAGTTTCACTTCCATCCAGGTTAGTACAAAGGATGTTAAGTCTTCATCTTTTTAAATGGCTGAATAGTATTCCATGGTATACATATACCACAGCTTGTTAATCCATTCCTGAGTTGGTGGAGATTGAAAACTTTATTATTCCTATTTATTTATTTTTTTATTTATTTTTGAGACAGAGCCTCAAACTGTCGCCCTGGGTAGAGTGCTGTGGTATCACAGCTCACAGCAACCTTCAACTCCTGGGCCTAAGTGATTCTCCTGCTTCCACCTCCCAAGTAGCTGGGACTACAGGCGCCTGCCACAATGCCTGGCTATTTTTGGTTGTAGCCGTTTGGGGAGCTGGGCTGGATTCGAACTGGCCAGCTCAGGTGTATGTGGCAGGCACCTTAGCTGCTTGAGCTACAGGCGCTGAGCCTATTTTATTTTTATTTATTTATTTATTAGAGACAGAGGTTCACTGTATTGCCCTCGGTATAATGCCATGCATCATAGCTCACAGCAACCTCAAACTCTTGGGCTTAAGCCATTCTCTTGCCTCAGCTTCCTGAGTACTTGAGACTGTAGGCACCAGCCACAACGCCCGGCTATTTTCTTTTTGCAGTTGTCATTGTTGTTTAGCTGACCAGAGCGGGGCTCGAACCCACCAGCCTTGGTGCAAGTGGCTGCGGGTGCCGAGCCTCATCATTCAAATATTAACACTATTGACATAAAGCAATGGGCAGAGAAAACAGCTTTGGTAGCTGTGGTAGGACCAGACAAAATTTTTCGTTTTCGTTTAATTTGGGGATCTTTTGGTTGGAGGTATTAGCAAAAGAGTTTCACTTCAGAATGGGGAAGTTTGGGCAAAAGAGAATTTGAGGTGAGGAGGACATTGAGAAGATACCTTGTGCAAAGCATCTGTGAGGGAATTGAGTAATTTGGTATTACTTAACAAAATGTAAAAGGTACATGCTTTTGCATTTTTGTTTCACTTGTAGGCATGTCGTAAATCCTTATGCGCACAACACAGAGGCAAGTACTATTCACACAGACTGATTTTCCGTAGTGAAAACCAGAACCCAACATAAATCCATTACTAGAAAGTTGGTTTTATAGTTTTATTTTATGCAATGGAATATCATGCAGGCATTAAAAAGAACGGCGCCGCCCTATGTTTACCAACAGTGAAAGATAACCAGGGGATTTTCAAGAAGGGAAAAGATACCTAGTTCCAGGAAAATGTTTAATCTAATTTATTTAGAAAAAAATATCTGTACAAGTAAAAGCAGAGACAAAGACCCAGAAGGCTGCACACCAAATTGTTAAAAGTATGTCTGAGGAGGGCAGTGGGTGGAGCCTGTGTGTAAATGAATGGAGCGCTCATGTTTCTCCGTGCACTTCTGCTGGTTAACGCTTTTACCAACAAACGTGTCCATATATCACCGAGAGAAAATTGAAGGAGTACTTTGAAGGTTCTGTGTGAAGGGAAAAGTTGAAGAGCCGGCGAAGCAGACCTATGGCCACCCCGGTCTCCCCAGACTCTAGCGCCGCCGGAGGTGAAGAGACCCCGCCCCGCTGAGGTGATTCTGCAAAGGGGCAGAGCTCTGCAGATCCGCGGCGGGAGGCAGCCTCGGGGGCGGGGCCAGCGGACTCCAGCCGCACGCTCCGCTCCCACCGTGCCCTTATAAGGAGCGCCCCGCGTTAGGGCTCGGGAATCCGGTCGCAATCCCTGTGGCGCAGCCCCAAACCCAGGCCCCTCCCTTGGGAATGGGGGCGGGGCGGGGTTTGGCGGCGCGGTGGCTGGGGCGGAGCATTTCGGAGTGGGACGAATAGGAATGGCGGCCAAGGTCTGAGCGACGCTGCCATTGGGTGCGGCGACGCGAGGGGGAGGGGCGTCCCTAGGCTGGTTACGCCGAGGGAAGCCCCGACTCCGTAGTCGCTGTTCGGAGTCTGTCTCTGTGGCGGTTCCCGGCTCCGCCGATCCTGTTCTCCGTCGCTCGCGGTTCGCCGCCCCGCTCGTCGCCAAGATGCCGGTGTTTCATACACGCACGATCGAGAGCATCCTGGAGCCTGTGGCACAGCAAATCTCGCACCTGGTGATCATGCACGAGGAAGGCGAGGTGGACGGCAAAGCCATCCCTGACCTCACTGCGCCCGTGGCCGCCGTGCAGGCGGCCGTCAGCAACCTCGTTCGGGTGAGCGCGCGGGTCCTGGGGCGGGAGCGGGTCAGGAGAGGTCCCCGGGGTGCCAGCCCGCCTAGCGACTCCCCTTCGCCGGCTCCTTGGCTGTGATTTTGCGCGTGGACTCCAGAGCCAGACGCCGTGGGTTCGAAAGCTGATTCCCGTACTCTGTGACCTTGAGCAAGTCCCTGAGCCTCTCTGGGCCTCAGTTTTCTCATCTATACAATGGGAGCATTCAAAATAATGCCTGCTTTGCGGGTTTGTTAACATTAGGCGGAGCATTATTTGTAAAGTACCTAGCGCTGTGTATGGCCCATGGTAGGCACCCAATAAATGACAGGATTTCTGGTGGTCTCATCCTAACAGCCTGTCGTTCCTCACGTTGTCTACCTTGCTGTCAGTTCCTTTTTAGGCCTCCCCAATCTGGCCTGTGTTTGGGGGCGAGGTGGAGCTCTCCTATGGATTCCTTGCCTTTCCTTCCAGAGATTCTTATTTGAGCCACGTTGTTCTCCTTTATAATACTTTTCTGCTCCTTATCCTGAAACCTGCCTCACCCACCCCCCTCTTCTGCGCTCCGCGTATCTGGTCCTTTTTCCCACTTGTCTTAACTAGCCACACGTCTCTGTCGCCTTCTCTTCCCGTCCTAGACATTTTATTTCTGCTCACACCTCTGGCACTAAAACCTTTACTCAACACCTCGAGCCCCGATTTTCCTTTCCCTGAACCGCGCTGCCTTGCATTTTATTCCATGCTGTGGAGATTTCCACCTGGACTTACCTGCTGTCAAACGGCTTCCTCCCACTGGGGCCTTTCCAGACTTCAGGGCCCTCCTCCTCGGCCCCTCCTCCTGGCAGGAAGCAAGATGGAGCTCTGGGAGAGGCCTGTGGAATCTGGGAACTGCGGCCCTTGCCAGAGAAAAGGCTACGTTGTCCCCTTCCCAATCCTAACTTTCATGGTGGCTGGCTGGCTCTGCAGACCCCAGTAGCCCACAGCTGTGACTAATAAGGGAGGCGATTCCTGGAGGAGGCGGAGCCCACTTCTGAAATGAGAAAAGAGGTGCTGAGATCAGACTGCTAACACTCCCCTGGCTAATGTCACACTTTTCTTTCCCACTCTGGGTGGGTGACTCAGACTGCTCCTGCCATTGAGGAACAACTTTGGAAAAAGTTTCTATTGCTCCCCCCACTGAGCTGTGTAAATAGTGTGTGTCTGGGTTGTTGGAGCTTGGGAGGCAACTGTGGCTCTGGGTGGGGCTTACTTAGGTCACTTATCTGATTAGAGCACTTAGTACACTTAGAGGCACTTTAGTAGCTAACAGTCTTCCTGAGTCTTCAGGGGCCCCTGGACTGTATAAAGCATTTCAAGAGACAGGTAGCTAGGGTGACAGCAGTGACCAAATTCCTGGTCCATCTTTTGTACAAATTTAGTAAGAATTTATTCAGTAAGAATACTGTATTCATTCAAAATGCCTAGTTCTATGTTTCTGTTCTTTTTATAACTAATTTTAATCTAACACTCTGGAGCACATTCTAATGTGGGTTAGACTACACTACATTAGAAGACCTCCTTTTTTTTTTCACCAAATAGGAAACAATGTAAAGAGGTAATAGTGTCCCTCCATGTAGTACTTCAGGAAATGAAATCTCAAAACCACATGTTGCACTTGGAACAGAGCTAGTGTAGTCTAGGGCTTGATATCTGGTTAGGCTATTTAGAGAAAAGTTATTTATGGGCTTTCATGCCATGAATGAGTAAGCACTGAATGTCTGCTGTATAGAGACCATTGTAATAAATCAGTGTTCCCAGCTTGGAGTGTGCAGGATGATTATCAGGGGGGCTTTTTTTTTTTTTGAGACTGAGTCTCACTATGTCACCCTTGGTAGAGTGCTGTGGCATCACAGCTTATAGCAACCTCAAAGTCTTGGGCTTAAGGGATTCTCTTGCCTCAGCCTCCCAAGCAGCTAGGACTACAGGTGCCTGCTACAACACCTGGCTATTTTTTTGTTGTAGTTGTCATTGTAGTTTAGCTGGTCTGGGCTGGGTTCAAACCCACCAGCCTTGGTGCATGTGGCTGGCACTGTAACAACTGTGCTATGAGTGCTGAGCCCAGAGGTGCTTTTTCAAAATAAAGATACCAGCTTCCACCTCAGCCTTATTGAGGAGCTCTTCAGAGGCAGAGTTAGGGCCTTGGTATTTCTCTGTAGGTAATTATGATATATACCCTTAGGAAACACTGTAATAGACACTGTGAGACAAATAGGAAAGAAATAAGGCAGGTCATAAGCTGAACAAAGATTACATAGAGTTACATACTTCCCGACACAAACAAAAGAAGGGACTTTAGATTGGAAGAAGATATGAGTTAGCAGAGAGAAACTGGGGAAGAATATGCTGATAAATAGTCAAATCATTAACAAAGTTACTTGTGAGTTACTTCCAGGTTACAGCAAATAGATTGTCTTGATCACAGCTTGGGGTGAAAGTTGGAGAGAAACTAGGGATGAAGTTGGTGCATGACATATGGGCAGCAAATGGCCTTATCCAGTCAGATGAACAAAGAGAATGGGAAGGGGAGGATAAGAATGGCATGTAAGGAAGAACTATGGATTGTGTTCTGTGGAGGCCAGAAGACCTACTCGTTGCTTTAAATTCTCAGTGCACCAATTTGTGGCCTCTTAATGTATGGATTCTGTACATGCTTCAAGAGAGTGTCTGGAGAACTGGCATCATTTGATGCTTCTTTATATGCTCCCCAGTTCTTGCCCTCATCATTGGCACACAGGAATGGCTTGATAAATTTTGTCAAAGGAAAGAAGGACTGTGGGAAGGGAGATTAATTAGGAGTCTTTTAAAATTGGTTGGTCCTAAAGAAAATGGCCTAGATTTTGGTGTGGCAGACAAAAGGGAGAAGGAATGAATCCGAAATACATTATAAGGGAAGCCAAGCACGGTGGTACATTCTTGTAGTCCCAGCTGCTTGAAAGGCTGAAGCAGGAGGATTGCTTGAGATCAGTTCAAGGCTACACTACACTCCAGCCTGGGCAACATGATAAGATCCTGTCTCAAGAAAAAAGGAAAAAATATAAATATATATACAACTATATATACAGGGCATCCAGAAAGTTTACATGCAATTTAAAATATTCAACTATTTAATATATGGACATCCTATATATTAGAAGAAGAAATAGTAGAACCTGATAATTGAACTCTGAATGTGCTAGGGAAAAATGTTTTTTTTTTAGAGACAGTCTCATTTTGTCACACTCAGTAGAGTGTTGTGATATCACAGCTCACAGCAACCTCCAGCTCTTGGGCTTAGGAGGTGATTCTCTTGTCTCAGCTTCCCAAGTAGCTGGGACTACAGGCGCCTGGCACAACGCCTGGCTGTTTTTTTGTTGCAGTTTGGCAAGGTTTCGAACCTGCCACCCTTGATATATGGGGCCAGCGCCCTACTCTCTTAGCCACAGGCCCCGCCTGAGAAAAATGTTTTATTGCTATAAAATAATAAAACTGATATTATTACTGTTATTATTATTATTATTATTTTTGCCATTTTTGGCCAGGGATGGGTTTGAACCCTCCACCTCTGGCATATGGGGCTGGCCTCACTCCACCTCTGGCATATGGGGCTGGTGTCATCCCACCTCTGGCATATGGGGCTGGCGTCTTACTCCGTTGAGCCACAGGTACCGCCCTATTATTTTTTTGAGACAGAGTCTCTGTTGCCACAGGTGCCATGACAATAGCCTGCCTCATTGCAACCTCAAACTCCTAGATTAAAGTAATCCTCCTGACTCAGCCTCTTAAGTAGCTGGGACTACAGGCCCACACTATAACACCCAGCTGATTTTTCTATTTTTAGTAGAGATGGGGATCTCTTGCTTAGGATGGTCTCAAACTCCTGAGCTTAATGAGTCCTCCCTTGGCCTCTCAGAGTTCTAGGATTACAGGCATAAACCACTGCACCCCCGCCCCCCACCCCATGAAACTGATTTTTGAGGAAATATTTATTCTGGAATTAAGTTCTCAATTGTTGTGCATAGTCATTCACCTATCAAACATGTATCTACTGAGACCTCTTCAAATGTCAAAGCAATAGGAATGATACTGGACAAAATAAATATGATACCGGATTGAAAGTTCTAAATTACGATCAGGAAGTACTATGGAAGTTCAGAGGGATAAGATTACTTTTGATGGAAAAATTAGGGAAAGATTCATGGAGAATGTAAGATTTGAACTTGAGCCTTAAAGGTAAATGAGATTTGAGCTTTTAAAGATGTGGCAAGAAAGATATTACAAGAGGAAGAAACTACCCAAGCAAAGGAACAGAATTTCTGAGACTTTTAACTAAAGGCATCATTAAAGTAACCATTTGTATGGGGACAGGACTCACTTGTGGTTTGTAATTTCATATATTCATATATATATATATATATGCCATAACACAACTGAGTCATAACTTTTACACCAAATTTAGGGAGAGGGTAAGTGGGAATATTTCTTTTTTTATTTGCATTTAATTTTTTTCTTTTTCTTTTTACTTGTGAACCTTCCAAGCAAGGGAATATTTATTTACATGGCTTTTTTTTTTTTTTAAGTCAGGATCCTGAAAAAGTGCATTTTTGTAATAGCTTTGTTGAAATATGATTCACATACTAGGGAATTCATCCATTTTTAAGGTGTTTAATTCAGTGCTTTCTAGTATGTTGATAAGGTCAACTATCACTGCACTCTTATTTTATTTTATTATTTATTTATTTATTTATTTGGAGACAGAGTCTCAATTATGTTGCCCTCAGTGGAGCTGTGGCAACATAGCTCACAGCAATCTCAAACTCTTGGGCTTAAGCAATTTTCTTGCCTCAGCCTCCCTAGTAGCTGGGACTACAGGCGCCCACCACAATGCCCGGCTGTTTTTTGTTGCAGTTGTCATTGTTGTTTAGCAGGCCCGGGCTGGGTTCAAACCTGCCAGCCTCGGTGTATATGGCTGATGCTGTAACCCTTGTGCTACAGGTGCCGAGCTTGCATTCTGATTTAAGAACATTGTTGACCCCTTAAAAAGAAACCTCATACCCTTTAGTAGTCATTTATTCTCTTCCCTGGTCCTCTGCCCCTGGTAACCACCAATCTATTTTCTGTCTTTGTGGATTTGCCTGGTGTGGACAGTTCATATAAATGGAATCATATAATAACGTGGTCTTTTGTGCATGGCTTCTTTCACTTAATGTAATGTTTTCAAGGTTCCTCCATGATATAGAACTTCATTCCTTTTTATTGTTGAATAATATTCTATTATATGGAATAAGGCCATTTTAAATGCAAGAGTGCAAGTCCAGTGCAATAATAAAATGAAGGAGAAGAGGTAGGAAAGGAAAGGGTGGGAAAGGAAAAATAGAGGAGGGGCATCTTTCTAAGAAAGATGGGATTCAATACCAGTGTGAAAAAGTCAGAAGTTTTAGGTCACCTATTTTTTTAGCATGATATATAAATTTTTATTTGTTTCCTCATTGAAGTGGCCCATAGAAATCTGTCCATCTTTGATGTGACCATTACAGTCATGCCAGTTTTATTAATGGGCCGTCAGATGCATGTGTTGTAACTGGTCCTCGGGCTCATGAAATACTTATTTGGGGAGTTTTTGTAGTCTTGACTTTTATGGGCCTCACCCATACATCATATGTTTTTGGAACCAGCTCTGGGACAAATAGCAGCATTGTCTTCACTTTAAACTGAGAGATGGGAAAGGCCACTCTGCTCTTAAAAAGAGATCAGCAGGCTCGGCGCCTGTGGCTCAATGGGCTAAGGCACCAGCCACCTACACTTGAGCTGGTGAGTTCGAATCCAGCCCGGGCCCACCAAACAACAATGAGGGCTGCAACCAAAAAAAAAAAAAAAAAAAAGAATGGCCGGGCGTTATGGTGGGCGCCTGTAGTCCAGGCTACTTGGGAGGCGGGAGGCAAGAGACTCACTTGAGCCCAGGAATTGGAGGTTGCTGTGAGCTGTGATGCCACAGCACTCTATCCAGGGTGACAGCTTGAGGCTTTGTCTCGAAAAAAAAAAAAAAGAAAAAGAAAGAGATCAGCAATTAATTTTTTCACCTGTAAAATTAACATTAATATCTGAAAATATTTTTGCTTTAATTTCTTTTTGTTGGTGTTGCACCTCGTTGCAGTTAAATACCAATGTTGGGGTGGGTAATTTTCTTTCTTTTTTTCTTTATTTTATTAAATCATGGTTGAATAATTTTTTTTCTTAAAAAAAGTTTTTTTTCTTAATAGTTTTATGTTTTCCAATTTAAAAAAATTAATGTGTAATTTCTATATTAAGGAAATGATAAATAATAACATTCGTATAATCCTTTATAGCTAATAAAGTACTTTCATGTTTATAATTTTATAGCAATACTGTAAGATCCCTATTTTACAGATGAGGACGCTATAGGTTAGAGAAATTAACTGCCCATGGTGGCACAGCTGTTAGCCTGCACTCTACCTATGGTTCTGTTATTCATGATCCTGTTTTCTTTTTTTTTTTTTTTTTTGAGACAGAGCCTCAAGCTGTCACCCTGGCTAGAGTGCGTGGCATCACAGCACACAGCAACCTCAAATTCTTGGGCTTAAGTGATTCTCTTGGCTCAGCCTCCCAAGTAGCTGGGACTACAGGCGCCCACCATAACGCCCGGCCATCCTTTGGGTGCAGCCGTCATTGTTGTTTGGCGGGCCCCAGGCTGGATTTAAACCCACCAGCTCAGGTGTACATGGCTGGCGCCCTAACCGTTTGAGCCACAAGCACCGAGTCTTTCTTATATATTTGTGTAAAAACAAACTAGCTTGGACGGTGCCTATCACTCAGTGAGTAGGGAGCCGGCCCCATATACCCAGAGTGGCAGGTTTGAACCCAGCCCCAGCGAAACTGCAACAAAAAAATAGCCAGGTATTGTGGCGGCCGCCTGTAGTCCCAGCTACTCTGGAAGCTGAGGCAAGAGAATTGCCTAAGCCCAAGAGCTGGAGGTTGCTGTGATCTGTGAAGCCACAGCAGTCTACTAAGGGCAACGAAGTAGACCCTGTCTCTTAAAAAAAAAGGCAACAAACTAGCCTGGTCATTTTATAATCAGGCTGAATATAATCTGCAAATCAGAAATTCTCTAAAACTTGAAATGTTTTGAGTGTGTAAATGATGCTACAAGTGGAAAATTCCACACTTGACCTCATATGGTAGCTTATAGTCAAAACTTTGTTTAATGCACAAAATTATTATTATTATTTATAGACAGTCTCAAGCTATTGCCTTGGGTAGAGTGCTATGGCATCAGAGCTCATAGCAACCTCCAACTCTTGGGCTCAAGCGGTCTTCTTGCCTCAATTTTTTTTTTTTTTTTTTTATTTTTTTGAGATAGAATCTCATGTTGCCCTTGGTAGAGTTCCATGGCATCATAGCTCACAGCAAAGTCAAACTCCTGGGTGATTCTCCTGCCTCAGCCTCCTAACAGGGACTATAGGTGCCCCAGGCCACAATGCCTGGTTATTTTGTTGTTGTTGTTTAGCAGGCCCAGGCTGGGTTAGAACCCACCAGCCCCAGTGCATGTGGCCGGTGCCCTAACCATTGAGCTAGGGTGCTGAGCAGGTTTTTCTATTTTTAGTAGAGATAGGATCTCACTTTTGCTCAGGCTGGCCTTGAACTTGTGAGCTCAAGCAATCTACCCACCTCAGCCCCCTAGGGTGCTAGGATTATAGGCATGAGCCACTGTGCCTGGCTAATGCACAAAATAATTAAGAATACTACGTAAAATTGCCTTCAGGTTATGTATATAAGGTGTATGTGAAACATAAATGAATTTAATATTTGGACTTGGGTCCCATTCCTAGGCTATCCCTTTATGTGTATGAAAATATTCAAAAATATAAAAAAAATATGAAATCTGAAACTTTTCTGGTCCTAAGCATTTTGGATAAGGACTATTCAACCTGTTCTTAATGTAATCATTGGCCATTTATATAGTTAAAAAATATTTACATTTTATGTGCAAGCCTTCTGACAACTTCCTGGTCTTTTCCTGTACCCTTAGGAAGTAGGAAGGATGGGAATATCTTACGATCCACAGCTTGGAGTCCAGCATAGTGTGTTTATGCTTTGTTGTTACACTAATCACGCTTATTCATGGTCTACTGGGTTGTAGGTGCCTCAGTGGCAGGGATCATGTCTATTCTGGACAGAGGTGTACACTATAGATTTTTAAATTAAATGAACATAAGCACAGCAATCTTTTTTTTTTTCTTTTTTTAAAAGACAGATTTTTCTCTATTGCCTTGGATCATCATAGTTCATCATAGTTCAAACTCCTGGCCTCAAGTGATCCTCCTGTCTTAGCCTCCTAAGTAGCCAGGACTATAGGAGTGTACCACCATTAACCATGGCTAATTAAAATTTTTAGTGCAGATGTGATCTCATTGTTGCCCAGGCTGGTCTCAAACTCCTGACCACAAGCAGCTCTTCTACTTTGCCTTCTCAAAGTGCTAGGATTATAGGTGTAAGCCCCTGTGACTGGCCTCATTTCTTTCTTTAATGTAAAGAATATGGTAATAAGAATTATTGGCTCGGCACCTGTGGCTCAATGGGCTAAGGCACCAGCCACTTACACCTGAGCTGGCGGTTCGAATCCATCCCGGGTCTGCCAAACAACAATGACGGCTGCAACCAAGAAATGGCCGGGCGTTGTGGCAGGCGCCTGTAGTCCCAGCTACTTGGGAGGCGGAGGCAGGAGACTCGCTTGAGCCCAGGAACTGGAGGTTGCTGTGAGCTGTGATGCCATGGCACCCTATCCAGAGTGACAGCTTGAGGCTCTGTCTCAAAAAAAAAAAGAATTATGCAACCAGTATTTCCTATCTCCAGCTTTCAAACGTTTGGTGTAGCCAAATTTGAACAGTCTCATTGAATTTTTATAATGTGCTTTGATTGGAACAAGTAGAATATATACCAAGAGGGAGGAATGAATGGCTAACTGCCCATTGTTTGAGATAACAAAAGTGTTCAGGCTATTTTGAGTTTGTGGTTTCTCTGTTTCAGAGTCATTTCAACTATGCAGGCCACTTACTAAATTCATAACTTGAGAATATATTGCCTCCTATCTGAAAGTGGCATTGGGATTTTGCATTCTCTTCTTGGGAGTGTCTTTAAAATTTAATGATTTAGACCAGATGTTGATACATTATTTGGAGCCCTGCTGGTTACAGTGTAGCCTCATACTATGAGTCATGAATTCCTCATTAAAGGATCTTTATTTCCTTGAACCATATGGCAACAGACAAAGATATCATAAACTCGATATGCTGCTTTTTTGCTTTCTGCATGATTTGAGCCCAACCTCTTTATTAAACCTTTATGCCATGCTTATGACAGTGGGATATATTTTCACATGCTAAACCCAACATTAGGGCAATATTAAAAAAAAAAAAGTAGCAGTCCTTAATGAGCAAAGGTCAGAGATTAGCTAGTTTTTCTGTAGAATAATGCTGTGTTCCTGATGAGAAAGCGTCAATCAAGCAGGTCTGCCCCTTAAACCTTCCCATATTGACAGGACAAGAAGAAGAAAACAAAAAATCTTGGCATTTAAGCTTCAACAAGCTTCAGTGCTATTAATATATGTGTATAATATAAGCCCTTCAGAGTGAACTTTTAGGAGGAAAGTTCAAGTCTGTAATAAGCCTCTGAAACACCAAGAAAAGAAAGTTGACATATGGGAAGAAGAACCACTTGTTGGAAGCTTTCATCGGTCATTCTATTCCTTGTACCCTGAACCAGTAGAATTCTGGCAGTATTGGACCACATAAGTTCAGATAACATAAGTTTTGAATTATCTAAGTGGCCACTTATTTGTTTTTTTTTCCAGCCATTTTAGTACTTCTCTGCTGGTAATGGTTATGGAGAGGATTGTCTTTTTGTTTTCTTTTTTGAGACAGAGTCTCACTATGTTGCCCTCTTGGGCTTAAGGATTCTCTTACCTCCCAAGTAGTTGGAACTACAGGTACTTGTAACACCTGGCTGGCCCAGGCGGGGTTTGAACCTGCCAGCCTGGGTGTATGTGGCTGGTGCCCTACCAACTGAGCTATGGGCGCCACCCAGGATTGTCCTTTTTTAAACAAGTTATGTAAGTTTTTTTTTTTGAGACAGAGCCTCAAGCTGCCATCCTGGGTAGAGTGCTGTGGCATCACTGTTCACAGCAACCTGCAATTCTTGGGCTCAAGCGAGTCTCCTGCCTCCACCTCCCAAGTAGCTGAGACTACAGGCACCCACCACAACGCTCGGCTCTTTTTTGGTTGCAGCTGTCATTGTTGTTTGGCAGGCCCTGGCTGGATTCGAACCCACCAGCTCAGGTGTACGTGGCTGGCACCTTAGCCTCTTGAGCCACAGGTGCCGAGTAAAGTTATATAAGTTTTATTAGAGAAGAAAGATGAGATTAAAATATAAATAGAGAATTTTGTTCATTTGTATTTTTATCATAAATAAGCTATTTAAATCCTTATATAGAATTAAAAATAATGTTATTGAACAGTATACTATTAGTAATCATCTTTTAGCATGCTGAGTCTTCATATAGTCTTTGAAAAAAATAATAGAAGTTTTCTTTTTTCTGTTTTTTTTTTTTTGAGACAGAGTCTGACTCTGTTGTTTAGGTTAGAGTGACTTGGTGTCAGCCTTGCTCACAGCAACCTCAAACTCCTGGGTTCCAGTGATCCTCCTGCGTCAGCTTTCCAAGTATTTGGGACTATAGGCACCTGCCACAACACCTAGCTAATTTTTCTCTTTTTAGTAGAGATGGGATCTTGCTCTTGCTCAGGCTGGACTCTAACTCTTGAGGTTAAGCAATCCTCCTGCTTCTGCCTCTCAGAGTGCTTCAATTACATCCATGAGCCACCACACCCAGCCTAAGATTTTTCTTGTTACAAAAGTACAACATATTTATTGTTGAAAATTTAAGAAATCAATTTATATTCCCAATCTTCTCTCAAGTGTTTCTCAGTCTTTAGACTGTTGACTTCTTAAGGGCAAAAATGAGTTGCATTCTTGATATTCTCAATATTGTGCTTATCCTAGTCCGTTGCTCAAGGTGTTCCTTGATAAGTATGTTGTGCTTTGATACTTGGTATATTAGATTATTTCACATGATGAGGATAGCTCATTATCTCGTGCCTTCATTAGAAAGCCTGCTGATTTTCTTTTCTTGCCCTAAATTATTGCTATATGCCAAATGCCTACACAATCGTAAAGAGAACCAAAGAGTCATCAATGACATATTTTGTTTATTACATATATTAGACTTTTAGATTCCAAAAAAGTCCATGACAGTTCTATCAGGAGTCAGCTTATTGGATTGATATGAGTATGTGTGTGTGTAGAGGATGAGATGTAGTGAATTTTATAACTAAAAATATTTTACAAATATTAATTTGCAGAACATAGAGTCCTTAGCCCTTGGAGAATTTCCCACTGGTAAAATTTCTAGTTGAAAGACTTTTAAGGAGAAAGTGGCTGAATTTCACCGTAGTTCTTAACCACAGCTGGCCACAATCCAAGTCAAAGTCATTCCTTCTTTTGAAATAAGCTTAAATTATTCCCATGAGTAAGCTTTCTGTAAAGAAAAAGAAACAGCACATTTGTTATTAGAGTTGAGGGACCTCTCTTTTCTATAGCTTTCCTAGGTTCCAGCCTTCTCTTTGTCCTCTCCCTATCCCTGGAGAACTGGCTCATCTTTTATCTACCAGGCAGATAACATGTTTTTGTTCATGCAATTAAAGTAGGGAAGGACATATGAATGGGCTAGTAAATCTTAAGTAGAAAAAATTGTAAACCTGCAGCACTTTAAATTTCTCCTTTTGCATTTCTTCTTCCCAAAGAGCAAAATTATTTGTCAAACTCTAGCTGGGCACATTGCTATGATGTTTTGAACAATACTAGGATATATAAGATATGGTCTCTGGCTTCAAGTTACTTAAAGTACAGATAAAAGTACAGATAAAATAAGTACTCTTATAGAAAGTATATCCACATTCTCTCCAATAATGAAATTGTTGCAGAATTTAAATGATTCATTTTAAAGGCTTATATATTACTATTTTAAATACAGTGGTTTTTATTCTTTAAATGAGTCATGGAAAAGATGTAAATTTTTTTTTTGTTGTTGTTGCCCTCAGTAGACTGCCATGGCGTCATAGCTCACAGCAACCTTAAACTCTTGGGCTTAAGATCCTCTTACTTCATCCTCCTGAGTAGCTGGGACTATAGGTAGGATCCTCTTACCTCAGCCTCCCGAGTAGCTGGAAGTATAGGCGCCCACCACAATACCTGGCTATTTTTTAGAGACAGGGTCTTGCTTTTGCTCAGGCTGGTCTCAAACTCCTGAGCTTAAGGAATCCACCTGCCTCGGGCTCCCAGAGTGCTAGAATTACAGGTGTGACCCACTTCGCCCAGCCAAGATGTGAATTTGTAATGGTATGTGTGAGGGGGGAAGTAACATACACACAGTAGGTCAGCAGCAAATACAAAGGAGTGAGTAGGTGGTGGGCCCCAGAGTTAGGAAAAGATCCTCAAAGGTCAAGCATTGGCCTTAGCTGCTCTCTGGTGATGGTACCTCAGTTTCACTGGGTTTTTATTTCCTCCAAAGCACAGTGCTTCTGATGGACCTTCATATGTACTGTTCCATCTGCCTAAACAACTCTTATGTACTTCTTTACCTGGATAAGAAATGTCTACTTATCCTCAGTTTCCATGTTAAATGTCTATTTTTTTTGAACACTTTTCCTGACTATCTTTAAACTAGTTGAAGTCCCTCTATCTTACACTTTCTCTATTTTTTTCTTTTTTTGAGACAGAGCCTCAAGCTGTCACCCTGGATAGAGTGCTGTGGCATCACAGCTCACAGCAAACTCCAATTCCTGGGCTCAAGCGAGTCTCCTGCCTCTGCATCCTAAATAGCTGGGACTACAGGCGCCCGCCACAACGCCTGGCCATTTTTTGGTTGCAGCCGTCATTATTGTTTGGCTGGCCCAGGCTGGATTTGAACCCGCCAGCTCAGGTGTACGTGGCTGGCGCCTTAGCCTGTTGAGCCATAGGCGCCGAGCCTATTTTTTTCTTATTATGTTTATCACAGTTACAGTTAATTATTTGTGTGGTTAGTAATTGTTTATACCATCTTTCTCCTCACCAGAGCCTCAGAGGCAAATATTAGCTCTATCATGTTTGTCCCTAAAGTACCCATTAGGGTGCTTGGCACATAGTAGGGTCTTGAAAAATAATTGTTGAATGAACAAATGGGAAGACCATTTGCTCCTTCCCTACCAAAAACTGTTTTGTTTTTGGTTTTGATTTTTGGGGTTTTTTTTTTGGAAACAAGGTCTCCCTTTGGTGCCTGGTGGCTAGAGTGCAGGGGCGTCATCATAGCTCACTGCAGCCTCTAACACCTGGTCTCAAGTGATCCTCCTGTCTTGGCCTCCTAAAGTCTTAGGATTACAGGCACGAACCACCACTTCCCCACAAAAATATTTTTAACTTCTTTGGAGACATAAAGTTTGTGTGCAATTTACTATGTTAAACTATTTTAAATTTTACATGAACTTTATGTCCAACCTGTATATTATGCCTTTGTTGAATTTTGGTGAAATTGAACCGCTAATTGTGAATGTAGCTGTAAATCTGGCTTAACACAGGGCATTCCATGTAATAGGATCATCCAGGTCATGTTTTCTGAATGAATAAATCTCAGGCAGAGAGTCCTGGGTTGGAGATGGGGATAAAAATAAGACTGAGCACAGGGTCTCACACTTGTAATCCCAGCATTTTGGGATGCTGTGACAGGAGTGTCATTTGGAGCCTGGAGTTTGAGACCAGTCAGGGCAACCTAGCAAGACCTCACTCTACAAAAAATAAAAATATTAGCTAAGTGTGGTTGTACATACCTGTAGTTTTAACTACTTAGGAGGCTGCAATAGGAAGATTGCTTGAGCCCAAGGTTTTGAGATTATAGTAAGCTATGATTGTGTCACTGCACTCTAGCCTGGGTGACAGAGTGAGACCCAGAAAAATAAAAATAAAATATAGAATTGGAATCCTCTGTTAGTTTTGATTCTTTGCAAATGAAAAGAATAACTTCAGCAAAATGTATCTAGTATGAGTTAGCAAATACCAAAGTCAGACTTTAGATATAGTTACTAAATATTAATAAATCAGCATAGAAATATGACAGGAATTGGGGGGGGACAGTAGAGTATAATGGTTAAGAGTTAAACTCCTTAGTTTCAAATCCCCCTATTAACACCTTAGAGATAGGTGATACTGGGGAATATTTAACCTCCATTCTTCATGGTCCTCCTCTATAAAATGAAGCTAAAGATAGTACCCAATCCAACTGCATGGTTCACTACACCAAAACAACAATAAAGATAGTAGCTGACTCATAATGTTATTGTGAGGATTAAATGAGTTCATTTAATGTTAAGAACTATTATGTTAAGAACTATCTAAATGTTAAGAACTATTGCTGACACATAGTTAAGAGCTCATTGAGTGTTAGACATTACCATTAATGTGTTTTCCTATGATTTTTAAGTCATATTTTAAATGTTAGTCCAATGAAAAGGTGGTGTTGATTTTTTTTTTTTTAAATGTCTAAGCATAGCTTCTAACTTTTACTCAACAAGGCAAAATGCCAATGAAAGCTTTCAGTAGAATTCCATATGTTGTGGAATATACAGTTTTACCAACTGTGGGGAAAATATCACTCACAGTTTTAGGTGCTTGAACCTTTGATTGCCAGTTTTTAAGATTGCCTTGATTAAAGATAAATGTCTAAAATTTCAATTTATATCTCTTTTGTTGGGAGAAATCGTGAGGAGAAAGTGAATCTTTTTCTTTTCTTCTCCAAGTTAGAAGCAAGAATTGGGCTTGGGATTTCTGGATTTTAGCACGGCCATTCATTGTCCTATTTTCTAGGGAAACAAACCCCAAATCTCCTCCAAAATGGAAGGGATAGGGAGGCCACTCACTAAAATACTAAGATGGACTCAGCCTTTCAGGCAGAGTTGAGAAGTAGGATGCTCTTGAAATAGAATTTGTCATATTTTGCAACAGCCAATTTAGCCTAACAAATACTGTATTTAATAAATACATCCTATGCCAAATACTGGACTAGCTTAATATCTCTTGCCTAAAAAGAGGATTAGAATCAAATATCCTATCAAATATAGAGTTGAAAATGAGATTAAGGAGAATTTAACTAGTAGTTTGAAAATTATTAACATTATTTCTAGTTTTTTAGTGGCTTTCTAGAAGTTTTTTTACCATGCATATGTAACTTCAGAGTTTTAAATTAATTAGCATCTCCATTTTTCTCCTGATTAATAAAAGACCTTAAAACAGTTTTAATTCGATTGTCCCCTACTTTCTGTTGTTTAAGATTTCATTTGTCTTGATTTATTTGTAGCCCACAAATGAGATACTATTGTTGTCTTATAAAGTTTATTCCCCCATTTACCATTTTCTTTGACATGCAAGAGAAATGACGAACAAACTTTGCTTCTGGTTCATTTCTCTTGTTCCTGAAGTCTATCCTTAACTAATATCTTCAGTGAGGTTTTTGGGTAGTATACAGTCCAAGTTTTCTTTTTTTTTTTGTAGAGACAGAGTCTCACTTTATCGCCCTCGGTAGAGTGCCGTGGCGTCACACAGCTGACAGCATCCTCCAACTCCTGGGCTTAGGTGATTCTCTTGCCTCAGCCTCCCAAGTAGCTGGAACTACAGGCGCCCGCCACAAAGCCCAGCTATATAGTCCAAGTTTTTATTTGTCTGAAAATATCCTTATTTTACTCTCTTTTTGAAAGACAGTGTAATTGCCTATGCAAATGTAGGCTGATAGTGATTTTTTTTTTTTTTTTTTGTAGAGACAGAGTCTCACTTTATCGCCCTGGGTAGAGTGCCGTGGCGTCACACTTCTCACAGCAACCTCCAGCTCTTGGGCTTAAGTGATTCTCTTGCCTCAGCCTCCCTAGTAGCTGGGACTACAGGCGCCTGCCACAGCGCCTGGCTATTTTTTTGTTTTGCAGTTCGGCCAAGGCCGGGCTTGAACCTGCCACCTTCAGTATATGGGGCCGGCGCCCTACTCGCTGAGCCACAGGAGCCGCCCATAGGCTGATAGTGATTTTTAAAAGCACTTTGAAGATTTGTTAGTGTCCTCTGCCTTCAAATCAGCTACTGTCTAATTGTTGTTTAAGATCTTATCTTTCTTGGTATTTGTTTGACTCTTTGATTTTGAAGATTGATTTCTGTTATTACTCTTGGAAAATTCTTAGCCATTGTCTCATTGAATTTTTGCCTCTTTTATCATTTTATTCTTACCCGTTGGAATGGCCTTTCTCACTCTTTCTTTCTTTCTTTCTCTCTCTCTCTTTTTTAGAGACAGAGTCTCATTTTATCACCCTCGGTAGAGTACTGTGGAGTCACAGCTCACAACAACCTCTAACTCCTGGGCTTAGGTGATGCTCTTGCTTCAGCCTCCCAAGTAGTTGGGACTACAGGCACCCACCACAACGCCTGGCTATTTTTTTGTTGTTGCAGTTTGGCTGGGGCTGGGTTTGAACCTGCCACCCTCAGTATATGGGGCCGGTGCCCTACCCACTGAGCCATAGGCGCTGCCTCCCACCTGGTAATTTCTTCAGCTAATTCCAGTTTGCTAATTTTCATGCACCTGTGTCTAGCATGTCTAGTATTTAGTTTATCCACTGAGTTTTAAGTTTAAATGACAGTATTTTTTTACTTCTAGAATTCCATTTGGATCTTTCAAAAAATCTGCTTTAGTTTTTATAGTCTCTTGTACTTTATGATTTAAAAAAAATTGTTCTTGGCTGAGCACAGTGGCTCACGCCTGTAATCCCAGCATTTGGGAGGCCGAGGCAGGTGGATTGCCTGAGCTCACAGGTTCAAGACCAGCCAGAGCAAGAGTGAGGCCCCATCTCTAAAAAAACCCAGCTGGGTGTTGTGGCCAGGCGCCTGTAGTCGCAGCTACTTGAGAGGCTGGGCAAGAGAATCGCTTGAGCCCAAGAGTTTGAGGTTGCTGTGAGCTATGAGGCCACAGTATTCCACTGAGGGCAATAAAGTGAGACTCTGTCTCAAAAAAATAATAAAAATAAAATAAAAATAAAAAATTGTTCTTGCTGGGCATGTGGCTCATGCCTATAATCCTAGCAGTCTAGGGGGCCAAGATGGGTGGATTGTTTGAGCTCACAAGTTCGATACTAGCCTGAGTGAGAGTGAGATACCATCTTTACTAAAAATAGAAAAACCAAGGCAAGAGGGTCACTTGAGCCCAAGGGTTTTGCGATAGCTTTGAGCTGTGATGATTCTATGGTACTCTACTAACAGTGACAAAGTGAGACTCTGTCTCAAAAAATTTATATTGTTACTCAATATTTTTGTTGGTATGTAGAACCATAAGAGTTTAATACCAGGGCTAGAAGAGCAAGGCATTTTGAAAATGTGGTGAAATGCCAGGATAATATGTATTACTGTCTTTAGACTACAGCAATCTCTCTTTTTAAATTTTATTTTCACCTATTTATCTATCTTTGAGCCAGAGTCTCACTTTTTCTCCCTTGTTAGAGTACCATGCTGTCATAGCTCACAGTGACCTCTGACTTTTGGACTTCAATGATTATCTTGCTTCAGCCTCCCAAGTAGCCGGGGCTACAGGTACCCACCACAATACCTTGCTATTTTTAGAGATGGGGTCTCGCTCTTGCTCAGGTTGGTCTTGGACCTGTAAGCTCAGGCAATCCACCTGCCTCGACCTCCCAGAGTTTTAGGATTATAAGTGTGAGCCACCATGCCTGGCTCAAGCTCTCTCTCTCTCTCTTTTTTTAAATTTTTACTGTAGTGAAATATATGTAACATAAAATTTGACATTTTAACCACTTTTAAGGGTATAAGGTCTGGTTATTTTTATTTTATTTATTTATTTTTGAGACAGAGTCTGAAAATAGAGTGTCCTGGCATCAGCTTAGAGCACAGCAAAAGCAAACTCCTAGGTGTAAGCAATCCTCCTGCCTCAGGCTTCCAAGCAGTTAGGACTATCGGCACATATCATCATAAATGGCTAATTTTTTCTGTTTTTAGTAGAGAAGGGGTCTTGCTATGCCTCAGTCTGGTCTCGAACTCCTGACCTCAAGGGATCTTCCTGCTCCATCCTTTCAGAGTGTTGGGATTATAGGTGTGAGCCACGGTGGCTGGACTATATTCATATTGTTGTACAACTGTTACCACTATATGCCTCCAGAATTTTTTCATTTTCCCCAACTGAAAGCCCCCATATCTCCTTGCCCCAAGCCCCTGGCAAGCATTGTTCTTTCTGTCTCTATGAATTCGACTACACCATGTCCCTCAAATAAGTGGAATCATATGGTATTTGTCCTTTTGTGATTGGCTTAGTACTGTGTATAATATCTTCAAGGTTTATCCATGTTATAGCATATGTCAAGAACTTTCTTTCTTTTAAGACTAAGTTGAGTTATATTCCATTGTATGTTTATGCACATTTTGTTCCTCCATTCATCTGTTGGTGGACATTTGGGTTGCTTATTCCTTTTGGTGTTGTGAATAATGTTGCTATTCATACTTTGAATGCTTATGAAGCCTGGACTCTGTCCCTTGAGGGTTGTAAACTTCTGATAGACTAGGACTGTGGCCCAGGCTCTGATGTCAGGGAGCAAACATGTAATCAAAGTAGGCTAAAGGCCCTTTTGTAGAATACGGCAGGAACATAGGCAGGGCAGTTCATTCTACCTTAGAGAGTGGGTGTTTGAAGCTTGAGGAATTTTGCCAGCCAGAGAAAATTGCAAAAACATTCTTAGCAGTGTGACTACAAAGAAGAATGTGAATGTGTCGTTAGGGGATGGGAAGCTTTAGTAGTGAGACTTTTAAAGAAGATTGTGAAAAAAAAAAATAAATGAAGATTATGGCAATTCATGAACGGACTTATGTGCCATATAAGTCAGTTAAAACAAACAAACAAACAAGAAAACTGACTTAAACTTTTGAATAGGTAAATAATTCACCTGCTTCAAAATTTAAAAGGTAAGGCCCGGCGCCTGTGGCTCAAAGGGCTAAGGCATCAGCCACGTATACCTGAACTGGTGGGTTCGAATCCAGCCCGGGCCCACTAAACAACGGTGACGGCTGCAACCAAATAATGGCCAGGCATTGTGGCGGGTGCCTATAGTCCTAGCTACTTGGGAGGCAGAGGCATAAGACTCGCTTGAGCCCAGGAGTTGGAGGTTGCTGTGAGCTGTGATGCCATGGCACTCTATCCAGGGTGACAGCTTGAGGCACTGTTTCAAAAAAAAAAAAAATTTAAAAGGTAAAAGATATACAGTGAAAACTTACCCTTTTCAGGATCGGCACCCATAGCACAGTGGTTACAGTGTCAGCTGGCGGGTTCGAACCCTACCCGGGCCAGGTGAACAACAGTGACAACTGCAACAACAACACGTTATGGCGGGAGCCTGTAGTCGAATGTACTTGGGAGGCTGAGGCAAGAGAACTGCTTAAGCCCAAGAGTTTGAGGTTGCTGTGAGCTGTGACGCCACAGCACTCTACCCAGGGCAACATCCTCATCTGAAAAAAAAAAAAATACCACAACTTACCCTTTCACCCTTGAACTCTAGCCACCCAGTTTGGATGGTCATAGGAAACACTATGTCTATGCTTCTAGGATAGTTTGTGCATATTCAGGTAATATATATTCCCCTTTTATGTAAATGGTGATCTGTTATACTGTCTTCTTTCTCTATTTTTTGTTATTGCTTTTGTTTTTGAGACTGAATCTTACTTTGTTACCCAGGGTAGAGTGCGGAGGCATCATTACAGCTCACAGCAACCTCAAACTCCTGGGTTCAAGTGATCCTCCTGCTTCAACCTCCTGAGTAGCTGGGGCTATACGTGCCTGTCATGACTCTGGGCTAATCTATCTTTCTTTCTTTCTATTATCAAATCATAGCTATGTACATTAATGCAATCATTAGTGCTGGTTTTATATACAATTGGAAATATTTTCATCTAACTGGTTAACATAGCCTTCATGGTATTTTCTTAATTATTGTGTTAAGACATTTATATTTTACATTTAGTAAATCTCACATGTACCCTTATAAGATATACTGTAGGTGTGGTCCCACCAATTACCCTCTCTCCCCTCCCCTCCCTATCCCTTTTCTCCATATTCTTGGGCTATAATTGGGTTATAGCTTTCATATTAATTTTTCTATTTATAGCGGAGACAGTATCTTGCTCTTATTCAGGCTGATCTTAAATTCCTGAGTTCAAGGGATCCTCTTGTCTCAGCCTCCTAGGGTGTTAGGATCGCAGGAGTGAGCTACTGTGCCCAGCCTTGTATCTTGATTTTATTTTCCTCTTAACATATTTTGGGGAATATTTCCTATCGGAACAAACAGAGCTTTCTCTTCTTTTGACAGTTATCATCCTTTGATGGTTGTAACAATTAATTTAGAATGACATAAATATGTCATTTTATGCATGTGCAAGTACATTATAGGATAATGTCTAGAAGCAGCACAGACTAAGCATTGGATGTTAGGCAATAAAGAGATTTTAAGCAGAGGTATAAGGTTTTGGTAAGACAACCCTGGTAATAGCGAGGACGATGGAGCAGAGTACGAAGGAGACACTGGAGTAGGAGAACCGTCCATCCAAGCAGGAGATCCTTCATGTAGTTGAAGGGATGCAGTTTAGAGAAAGGGGACAGATTCTAGAAAAGCCTCTTTATTACTAATTTATATCTGGATTATTACTATTCTGTTTAAAATAAATAAAATGTTTTAAAAATCATTAACTTATTCTCAGAGCAACACTGTGTGGTTATTATCCCCTTTTACAGATGAGGAAGCAAAAGCTCAAAGAATTTGAATAATTTGTCCAGAGCTAGTAATTGGCAGGACCAAAGATCCTTATCAAATCTAAAAGATCTAAACAATGATTTTATTGAAGATGTATATGGAATAAGTCATGCCCACATCTTTTTGGTCTCAGTTGGAAGAAAGTAAAACTGAATACAATAGTTGGTAGTTTACATCCACCTGTTGTTCTGGAAGAAAACAAAGATCAAGGTGAGGCAACACCTCTCTAAGAGAAAGGCTTGAAGTCAGGTGTACCAGTAGTTTTTAATCTCTCCAGTATGTATTCCGAGCTGGTACGGACAGATGTCTATGCTGATAAGATGTTAAGCAAAAAACCATAGGGTAGTATGTTTAGAATGATTGATCTCATTTTGTATTATGCTGTATGTGGAAGAGTATGTGCTAAAATGTGATGGGGTTGAATGATGAGATTTCAGGTTAAAAAAGTTTCTTTCTGGCAAAACACGATTGTAAGAGGGTCTTTTCCTAACAAATGCAACCAGTGTAACATGGTTCCTTGTACCCTCAATGAATCCCCAACAATAAAAAAAAAAGTTTCTTTCTTCTCTTGCCTGTAATCCTAGCACTTTGGGAGGCTTAGATGGGTGGATTGCTTGAGCTCAGGAAGTCAGGACCAGCCTGAGAGAGTGAGACCCCATCTCTATTAAAAATAGAAAAACTAGCCAGGTATTGTATGGACGCTTGTAGTCCCAGCCATTTAGGAGGCTGAGGCAGAAGGATCTCTGCTGTGAGCTGTGAGACATGGCAATCTACCCAGGGTGACAGGATAAGATTCTGTCTCAAAAAAGAAAAAAAATTTTTTTTCTTACCATAATTCACGCTTTCCTTCTAACAATGAATATGTGCCACTTTTAAAGTAAGAAAGACAAGTCCACTATTCCATCTCCCACACCCATCCATTTGCGGTTATCATTTGCATTCTTCCCACTGACGGGAATTGCTCTTCCTTTTATGGTAGAATGGGTCCAACACAGATGCATGAAGCTCTTCCCAGGCTCTTCCACAGATGCATGAAATTAATCCCCCCCCTTTGCTCTGTTCCTATAAAACCTTACTGTGGTTCTTACCAGATACTATTATGAATTAAAAATACTTGTGTTCATGTTTATTTCCACTTCTCCTTTTGATTTCCCTGCTTCCAAATTTGAGTTCTAAAAAGCATCTATGCCTCAGCGCCTGTGGCTCAAGCAGCTAAGGTGCTAGCCACGTACACCTGAACTGGAGGGTTCGAATCCAGCCCGGGCCTGCCAAACAACAATGACGGCTGCAACCAAAAAATGGCTGGGCGATCTGGCGGGTGCCTGTAGTCTCAGCTACTTGGGAGCAGAGGCAGGAGACTCGCTTGAGCTCAGGAGTTGGAGGTTGCTGTGAGCTGTGATGCCACAGCACTCTCTCCAGGGTGACAGCTCGAGGCTCTGTCTCAAAAAAAAAAAAAAATAAATAAAAAGCATCTACTACAATGTTTTTCAACCTTTTTTATCTGATGGTGCACTTGAATCTATTAGTTAAATTTCTGTGGCACACTTAAATTGTGTTCATCAAAAAGAAGAGTAAAAAAAAGAATATGCTTACTGTGCTTTGAATGCTTTGAACTTTTTTCAAAAATAATGTAATTAATGATCTTTAAAAATTTTCGGGCACACCAATGTACCTCAGCACAAGCTCACTAATTGAAAATCTCTGATCTAGTACCCCCATAGATTGGGATTATTTGCCCAGTAGTTGCATACCTTTTTCTTTTTTGGAGACAGAGTCTCACTTTGTCGCCTTTGGTAGAGTGCTGTGGCGTCATGCAGCTTACCGCAACCTCCAGCTCTTGGACTAGGGTGATTCTCTTGCCTCAGCCTCCCAATTGCTGGAACTACAGGCGCCCACCACAACGCCCGGCTATTTTTGTTGCAGTTGCCACTGCTGTTTTAGTTGGCTGAGGCCAGGTTTGAACCTGCCACCCTCAGTATATGGGGTCGGTGCCCTACCCACTGAGCACAGGTGCCGCAGTAGTTACATACTTAAATGTTGAATCGGTTGCATTTGCAGTACTGCAGTTTTTTTCTGCCAGACAAGAAAAGATAGATGAAAATTCTGAGTCATAGTCAGCAGAGTCATTTAAAATTCTGAGGGCAATGATATATTAGTGTACACCAGATGAATACTGTTTCCTAATTTGGGAAGTCTCTGGAGTAAAAGGAGCCATAAATAAGCAAAAATCATCTCTAAAACTGCTGCGTCTATTGCATCTGTAAAACTGAAACATGATTGCTACCTTTTACGTGAGATATACCAGAAGACTGTGTCTGGACTGGCAACTTCTATTTGAGCTGTTCTAAAGCTGTCATACAAAGGCAAATTCCTCAGTTAGTCTTCTGCAGTCGTATACCAAAGCTGGTGACAATAGGGAATGAAAATGCACAAATCATTTTTTTCTCTTGTCTCGAAATTGACCTCTTTCATTTATCGTTGCCAGATAAATAAACAGTTTTCTCTTTTTTCAACTAATGTTCTGTTCATCTTTCCTTCCATATCTTTTTCTTTCTTTTCCTTCCTCAACGTTACCAGCCTCAATTAGGCTGGTTGCTGTCTCCTAATTTCTCTTTCTTTTCCATTAGTGCCAAGTGGATCTTTCTTAAGTACAGCTCCGGTCTCAATACTTTCTTTTTCAGAAACCTTTTGTGCCTCTTCCCTATTGTCTTCTAGATTAATCTAAATTAGTTATTCTAGCTCTTATGGGCTATCGCAAACCCCTAACCTCTTTCTGACCTTTTTCTCTTCGGAGAGCATGAGTCAGCAAACTATAGCCTGCATACCGAATTTTAGACTGCCCAGGAGCTAAGAATAGTGTTTATATTTTTTAATATTTGGAGGAAAAAAAAAGAGAAAATAGTTTATGACACAAGAAAGTAGGCAAAATTGAAATTTTAGTGTCCATAATAAAGTTTGATTGCAATACAGCCGTGCCTGTTCATTTACATATCTTCTGTGTAGTTTTACACCACAGTGTAAATGAGACAATGTTGAGAAATTATAACAAAGACCATATGACCCACAAAACCTAAAATATTCACTACCTGGCCTTTCATAGAAAAAAATTGCCAACTGTAACCTAGAGTTATAGGTTTATAGAGTTGGCAATAGGTCTTAGAAATTCTTATTTTAAGAATGAGAAAGTATATTCTCGACATAATCAACAATGTATCTAAGGTACTTTCTTTTGGCGGTGGAGAAGCCAAATTCAGAATCTAGGCTGTGCGCAGTGGCTATTGGCTGTAATTCTAGCGCTCTGGAAGAGCAAGGCGGGTGGATTGCCTGAGCTCACAGGTTCAAGACCAGCCTGAGCCAGAGGGAGATTCCATCTCTAAAAATCACCCCCCCCCCCGGCTAGTCTAGAAATTGACCTCCCTCTTCTATGCTTCATTTATTGTATAGGCACTTGCCACAACCCCTGGGTACGTATAGTCCCAGCTACTCGGGAGGCTAGGGCAAAAGAATTGCTTGAGCCCAAGAATCCGGGGTTGCTGTGAGCTGTGACGCCATAGCACGGTACCAAGCACATCAAAGTGATATTCAAAATAAAACAAAAATCAAAGTCCAGTTCTCCTACTTCACTATGGTGCCCTCCCATGAAGTCTGGATGCCAAGTTTGAGACTGCTTGGTGTTTCATGCACAAACTCCAGTTTCACACACAAACTTTTGCTTCTACCTACACACTGTACTTCCTACCATCTAAGATGCCTTTGTCTCTCCAGAAATTATACTCAGGCTTTAAGTCTCAGCTCAAGTACTGGCTTTCCTAAGCCAATACACTGTCTGTCCATTGACCCCAAGAATGGGAAGATTATTCCTCCCTTTTGGTACTTACCAGTCAATTGATGTGGTTCTGATGCTGTTCCAGGATGTACCCTCCCTAACTATGCACCTTTGGTTACCTGAAGAAGTGTCACCTGCGATATAATTATCAGGACATAATTTAAGGAATAAACTAATGTAAAAAGTGGCCAGATATAACAGATGCATTAAGTATCTCTAGTTTATATCTTCAATTAAAAAAAGAGAGAGAGAAAGTATAGCACCACTGAATGATTTCTTTTTTGAGACAGTCTCACTATGTCACCCTTGATAGAGTGCTGTGGCATCACAGTTCACAACAACCTCAAACTCTTGGACTTCAGCAATGCTCTTGCCTCAGCCTCCCAAGTAGCTGGGACTACAGCACCCACCATGACACCTGGCTATTTTTTTGTTACTGTTGTCATTGTTGTTTAGCAGGCCCTGGCTGGGTTTGAACCCGCCAGCCCCGGTGCATGTGGCCGGCATCCTAACCATTGAGCAATGGACGCCAACCCTGAATGATATTTTTAATGGGATCAACTATTTAGGAGGTGCCATAGAGAGTTTATCTACCTGTCACATCCACCTAGCAATTGATGGAGTATATCCACCCTGGAGAGAACTTGGATTTGTCCTAAGGACGATTGCCTAATTGTGTGATGATTGTTTAAGTTTTTAGTGTATTTGTTGATTACTAGGTTTATAGAAACTTGCCTACTAAGGAAGGAGTTCACATTTAAAATCAAATTCAGCATTGAAAAAACCTGCCACATTCCCTTTTGTTTTCCAGGACTTCTCTGCTATTATATCTTCCATTTAAACTTTCAGTAAGAGATGGTTTATTTATGAACCAAATATAGACTTGTGTTATCCTTTAATGAATCATTAGGGGTGAACTTGATATTTATTAAGTACTGAAGATAAGTAAATAATTGTAGTTTAGTGTATAAACGCTTTGCCTGCACTGTCTTTAATACAGTCATTTACTACATATATGACCCTGGTCCTGTAGGTTTTAATACTGTATTTTCACAGTGCTTTTCTATGTTTAGATACACAAATAGTTACGATTGTGCTGTAATTTTCTGCAGTACTCAGTACAGTCACGTGCTGGACAGGTTAGTAGCCTAGGAGCTATAGGCTATAGCATATGGCCTAGGAGTAGACTATCCTATCTAGGTTTGTGTCAATGCACTCAATCATGTTCTTTCGATGATGGAGTTGCCTACCAGTACATTCCTCAGAATATACACATACCTGCCAGTAACTGACACATAACTGTGCTTTCCTTAAACAATAACTACTGGGTGTCAGAAGAACAAAAAAATACAGGGTGTCCGGAGAGTTGCCATACATAGAGAAAATGGGAAATTGTAAGTAGATGTATCTTTATTTACAAAATCTTTTTTTTGTTGTTTCTTTTGCAGTTTTTGGCTGGGGCTGGGTTTGAACCCACCACCTCCGGCATATGGGGCCAGCGCCATACTCCTTTGAGTCACAGGTGCCACCCTACAAAATATTCTTCACAAAATTTTACAAAGTAGTTACAAAATTTTCTTTAGGTGTTGGCCATCTCTTTCTACACACACACACACCCCTTCTCTCCTGCTCATGGTGAACATGGCCCAAGATATCTGTTGTTATGAGAGTTTGTTGATTTCCCTCTGTGTGGCCACCTTTGGGATACCCTGTAAATAAGCAAATTAACTCTCATTAGAGTATAATTCTCTCAGTTCTAATCCTGTTTTTTCCTTTTACCTAACGGGATAAGTTACGTCAGATCGTAGAGTCAGAACTTAAATAATGGGTTTAGTTGTCTGTGACAACTGTTCAACATCTAGGCTGCAATATGGATGTTTTATATTGGTGAGAAGTGAAACAAAAGGAAATAAATATAATAATCCTGTAAAAATCTTTCTACTGGTTTAGACCAAGGCTGTGTCTAATCTGTTAATGTTATATGAAGAGCAGTAATGAAATACAATCTGCAAAAGGCGTAAAGACAAATAGTATTGCTGAATATGGTTTTCAGCTTTTTTTCCTGTTGGTACATCGTGGCCAATATGGTCTGGAAATGCTATAGCTGTTCTCTTATTTCACTTTTCAGCAAGTTTAGAATTGAGTCTGTGCTCACTTCATATGTAGTCATACTAAATTGTGTTTTTAGTAGTTGAAAAGTGTAGATGAAACTGTTAAGAAAAACCTGAAAGCTTTGGGAAGCTTATTTAGTATAGGTCCCAGAAAAGATTTTGTTCATATGAGAATTTTAATTGGCAGCCTTACTATTTGACACATGGATATTAGAAAACATAGATTTTTCCAATTCTGGCTGCCTGTAAGAAATGTGTTGGTAGCTTGAGCAAAGAAATAGTGATTTTGCTTGTGGCCCTAATTTAATGGGTCAGAGTGTTTATTATGGCCTGGAGCCACATTCAATTACTATATTGTGAAAATGACTCTGAATAATCTCCAATTAGTAAGCAGGATGGTTTCCAACATTAGTAAAGACTTTGGGCCTGGGGGTGCTATTGCAAGTTTTGACCATGGACATAATTAAAAAAAAAAGTTGGCGGTAGGGGCTACATTGTTGGTCAGTCCTGGTTCCATTTTGAAACCCAGTTTAGGCCAGGTTGACTCAGCAGTAACAGTAAAGGAGCTGAAGCCCTGATAAGCCTAATTGACCTTAGCGGTGGAAATCTGCCAGCTTCCAGGAAGGAAAACCAAGACAATTGGACATTAGTTGGTCAGACTGCATCCTTCTGGTTTATATTTGCCTATTGTGCCCTTGAAGTTCTTCTTGTCCTTCTTGCCATCTGTTAGCTCTGTGGAATTATAGAATCATGCAGCACAACAGAAAATATTAGAGCCCATTCTCACACTGAAAAAAGATACAGTATAGTACACTGTATGGTGTACTGAGGCTAATGCTACTATCCAAGTGATTTTAGACAAATCATTTAACCTATGACTGTTCATCATTTGTAAAATGGGATATTAAGTAGAACCCATCATATAGGGTTTCACGCATTTAGAGATTTAATGAGGTATTAAAGAGCTCCTGACTCACAGCATGATTTTGTCTTTTGAGACACGGTCTCTGTTGCCCAGGCTAGAGAGCACTGGCATCTGCCTAGCTCCCAGCAACCTCAGACTCCTGGGTTCAGGTGATCCTCCTGCCTCAGCCTCACAAGTAGCCAGCACTACAGGTGCCTGCCATGGCACCTGGCCAATTTTTCTTTTTCTTTTTTTTTTTTTTGTTTTTTGAGACAGAGTCTCACTATGTCACTGTTGGTAGAGTGCCAACAGTGGTAGAGTACCATGGCGTCACAGCTCACAGTAACCTCAAACTCTTGGGCTTGTGCAATTCTCTAACCTCAGCCTCCCAAGTAACTGGGACTACAGGCGAAACTTTTGGTAGAGTGCCATGTGTGTCACAGCTCACAGCAACCTCAAACTCTTGGGCTTAAGCAATCCTCTAACCTCAGCCTCCCAAGTAACTGGGACTACAGGCGAAACTTTTCTATTTTTAGTAGAGATGGGGTCTTGCTTTTGCTTAGGCTGGTCTCAAACTCCTGAGCTCGAGGGATCCTCCCTCCTCGGCTCTTTGCAGAGCTTGAGGATTACAGGCATGAGCCAGCACACTTGTCCTTATTTTACCTCTTTTTAAAAAATGGCATGTGGGAGCTCAGTCACCTGATACCGTCATATAGTATTAGAGCTTACAGGTATGTTGAAAAAAAGAATGAAAATAGAAGAATGAAGGTTTTCCTGAGTTAATTATGTAGGAATTAGGAACAGAGGAGCTAAAGAGTAGGTGTGCAGGGCAACTCCTGTGGCTCAGTGGGGAGGGCACCAGCCACGTGCACCCAGGCTGGGCCAGCTAAACAACAATGCCAACTGCAACCAAAAAATAGCTGAGTGTTGTGGTGGGCGCCTGTAGTCCCAGCTACTTAGGAAGCTGAAGCAAGAGAATTGATTAAGCCCAAGAGTTTGAGGTTGCTGTGAGCTGTGATGGCAAAGCACTCTACCAAGGGCGAAAAATTAACACTCTTTCTATAAAAAAAAAAAAAAAAAAAAAAAAAAATGTGTGCAGACATGAAAATGGTGGAATTCAATGTTAACCTATTTTGTTAATTATCTTTACAATTCTATTCACTTCAGTGGGCACTTAATTTCTGAGCACTTACTAGATGCCAGTCACTGTGTATCATGGCTCTGAGGGGATAAAACAGTAACAGACACTAAGTCTTCAGTTCCTTGAGGCACGTGCTCTCCACTTGAAGCATCTCCTAAAGATTACATTCAGATCATCCGGTGATCTTTACTTCCCCAACAATATTTATGAATATGTAATGGTTATTTAATTATAACTAGTGAGAATAATGTTCAGCTCTCATTTAAATAATCTTTTTAATAATAAAGAAAGCTGGGAAAAGTAAAGACTGTGAGTAAAGAAGTTCCTTTTCTTGTTGCTAAAGTAAGGACTAAGAGGTGGGAGTTGGGGAACATTTATGTTTTGTTATGTAGCATTTACTTAGGAATATTTGAACCCTAAATGAAAATCACTTTCAGTAGGATTTGATGTACTTTAAATGAGTGGAGGACTATTTGTCACTTAACAAATGTCTTACTTGCAAGTTAGGAAGTGTACTTGAAAACAGCGGAAATGGAGCCGAGAGGTTTGGATTTAAATTCAAGATCTGTAACTTTCTCAGAAAAACAACCTCTCCAAATAACCTCTAAAGCAAAAAGTTTGGATTAGATTGCTAATTTTTTTCACTCTTATTATTTTCTATTTGTGAAATGGAGGAGTTTCTCTTGGGTTTCCTTGAGGAAGTTAGGGAGAAAGTGGGCGGTGGGGAGAAATTCCCTATGCTGATGACTCGTTTACTATTAATTTGATGGCTCTCCAAGAAGACAAGTGTAGGTGGCTGTGAAGTCTATAGAAGAATCTTGAGTTGAGGGAAAGAATGAAAGATTTGTACATGAAGCCTATTCATGGTATCTTCATGATGAGGATCTGGTAAGGCTGCTCTGCTAATATTTATTTAGCCATAATTGATACATTCAATCTCATAGTGGTTTACTATAAACAGCTACTGCCAATGGAACTTAATTTTAGTTCTAAGGAAAGTATGTGGCATGGGAGGATTGCTTGATATTAGAAATCACCAGTCTGCGTGAAGTGGCTCTTAACACTTTGGGAGGCGGAGGTAGGAGGATTTCTTGAGGCCACGAGTTTGAGAGCAGCCTAACAGTCTCTATAAAAAAAATTGAAAACTTGGCCAGGCATGCTGGTGTGAAGTCTGTAGTCCCACTTACTTGGGAGACGGAGGCAGGAGGATTGCTTGAGCCTAGGAGTTTGAGATTGTTGTGAGCTATGATGAGGCCAGTGCATTTCGCCAAGGCAACAGCATGAGACCCTGTCTCAAAAAGAAATAGAAAAAAAGAAAAACTTGCCACTAACACATAGTTCATCTGCTGTTTAACCCATGTGATTGTGTTCACACTGATGCACATTTAATTTTTTGGCATTTGGTCAAAATTTGAACTTGTAGGCACTGGTGGTTTCTCCTAACTTTATAGATTGTTATTTGCCAAGAATGTTGTTATACATTTTAGAATTTAGTCTGTAGTTTTTCTGATTGTGAAGGCAATGTATACTTATTATTATTATTTTTTTTTTTTGAGACAGAGCCTCAAGCTGTCACCCTGGGTAGAGTGCCATGGCATCACAGCTCACAACAACCTCCAATTCCTGGGCTCAAGCGAGTCTCTTGCCTCCGCCTCCCAAGTAGCTGGGACTACGGGCGCCCGCCATAATGCCTGACTATTTTTTGGTTGCAGCAATCATTGTTGTTTGGCGGGCCCGGGCTGGATTCGAACCTGCCAGCTCAGGTGTACGTGGCTGGCGCCTTAGCCTGTTGAGCCACAGGCTCCGAGCCATGTATACTTACTTTTAAAAAAAATCTAGAAAACACAGAAAAAGATTAAGAAGAAAATTAAAAAAAAAATCTCCAATTCAACTTAACATGATGTATTTCCTTCCAGTCATTCTTTTGATGTGGATATATATTTGGGGAAGAGTGGTGTGTTTCATTGTTAGTGAAGTAGCTGACAGGCTTAAGTAAAATTCCACATAATGTTCATAATATTGGGGAGCTTGCATAATGCACTGTGCTAATTAAGATTGAATCTTGTTTGCTAGTGTAGGTGGCACAAACTTCAGTGTCTGAGGGGCCAAATAGTTAATGAGTGAATCAGGTCAGTTATCAGATGATGGGGACTGGTAAACTGAAAAATGGTTTATTGGCAGATGATGGGGATTGGCAAACTGAAAAATGCAGGTCCTAGTGGAGCATGATGGCTTATGCCTGTAATCCTAGCACTCTGGGAGACCAAGATGGGAGGATCTGTTTAGCTCAGGAGTTCAAGATCAGCCTGAGCAAAAGTGAGACCTCAAGTCTAGGAAAAATAGAAAAATTAGCCAGGTATTGTGGTGGGCATCTGGAGTCCCAGCTACTTAGGGGGCTGAGGCATGAGGTTGCTACTCTGAGCTGTGACGCAGGGCGCTCTACCAGGGGCCACAAAGTAAGACTCTTTTTCAAAAAAAAGAAAGAAGCCAGTCACTAAAGAGCACAATCTAGGTGATTTGGTTCTCTTTATGTCAAATGTCCAAACTAAGCAAACTGTGGAGGGAAAGTAGATTAGTGGTTGCCTAAGGCTGGATGGGGGTGGGGGAATGGTTAGGAGTAAATAGGGGTGGTGTTGACTGCTAATGGTTACTGGGTGTCTTTGAGGGTGAGGAAAATATTCAAAAGTTGATTGTGGTGCTGGTTGTACAACTCTTGTGAATACATTATTGCTGCCCAACTGGTTTGTATTTCCTGCTGAGGAGACTCAGGACATGGTTGGGGTAGCAGTGGAGAAAGTTTATTCCTCAGAGTGCTATCAGGGACATATCTGTCAAGTCTGCCTCCCTGAGAATTAGGGATTGCAGGGCATAGGATTAGGCAATTCGGGTCTGCTAATTGGCTGGTTTGGGAGTGGAATCATCAGTCCTTTGGTATTGGCCCCTACCTAGGTGGGTCAGTTTTTAGAATGCAGGACGTTGGGTGGAGGGTCCAAGATCAGGTAAGTCAATTCCTTGGCCTGGGTGGGTCTGTTACTGGTCTGCAGGGCCTGGAAGATATCTCAAAAACTACTCCAGGATAAAGAGGCAAAGGGAGGAACAGTGATTATTATCAAGCAGATGAGGGAGCAGTGGCTGATTACTATCATTATTTTCGCTAAGCCTGCTCCTTGACAGAGTTCTAAGAGCCTTAGTTCTCGCCATGCACCTCTTCATCCATACTAGAAACCATTAACTTCTCACTGGCAGTTGACACTATTGACTGTTCTTGAAATTCTATTCTCTTGGCTTTTGTGACCTAATTCTGCCATTCTCCTTGCACCATCTCAGACATTTTTTTCACAGCTTTTTTTTTTTACCAGCTTGTTCTCCCACCAGCTACTTGTGTATTGGTGTTATTGGGTCTTGATTTCATTCATCATCCATGGCTTTTATTAATTAATTTATTTTTTTGAGACAGACACTATGTCACCCTCGGTAGAGTGCTATGGCGTCACAGCTCACAGCAACCTCCACCTTTTGGGCTTAAGTGATTCTCTTGCCTCAGCCTCCCAAGTAGCAGGGACTATAGGTGCCTGCCACAACACCTGGCTATTTTTTCATTGCAGTTGTCATTGTTGTTTAGCTGGCCTGGGCCGGGTTTGAACCTGCCAGCCTGGATGTATGTGGCCAGCGCCCTGCCCACTGAGCTACGGGCACCACCCCATCCATGGCTTGTAGAACCACTTGATCACTTGTACTTTTTTTTTTTGAGACAGAGCCTCAAGCTGTCACCCTGGATAGAGTACCATGGCATCACAGCTCACAGCAACCTCCAATTCCTGGGCTCAAGCGAGTCTCTTGCCTCTGCCTCCCAAGTAGCTGGGAC
>CAUYON010048223.1:0-21761 GCA_963573935.1 Arctocebus calabarensis
TTTATTACAAGCTTAAGCTTGGACAGTTCAGCTCCGCCTAAATGGCGGCTGGATCTGAATGGCGCTGAAGGGTGGGGCTGAGGTATTTTTATAGTGTACCGAAAGGAAGTTGGGAGGGGGAATGCGATAAGGGGAGTGGGAAAAGGGAAGGGTGGAACGAGGATGAGTCCAGGTGTCTCTTCACTTGCTGATTGGATACCTCGGAGGTGCCAGAAACGGGTGGGTGGTCACTAAGCAGGAAGGGGCCAGTACTGATGAACCAGTGGGGGTGGTCAGGGGAACTGGAGCCAGGAGTCAAGTTACAAAACTAACATTCACACTGCAAATTACACAGCAACCTGTAAAAGGGAGTCCGTTAACAAAATAGCGTCACACACGCCCTTTCACTACAAACATATGAAAAAATGTTCATCATCCTTAATCATCAGAGAAATCCAAATCAAAACCACTTTGAGATATCCTCTAACTCCAGTAAGATTAGCCCAAATCACAGAATCCCCAAACTACAGATGTTGGTGTGGATGCAGGGAGAAGGGAACGCTTCTACACTGCTAGTGGGAATGCAAGCTAATACAACTGTTTTGGAAAGAAGTTTGGAGAATAATAAAGGAACTAAAAATAGACATACCATTTAATACTGCAATTCCTCTACTAGGTATATGCCCAGATGATCAAAAATCATTTTACACCAAAGACATTTGCACCAGAATGTTTATTGAGCCCAATTCATAATTGCCAAGACATGGAAACAGCCCCAGTGCCCATTGACCCATGAATGGATTAACAAATTGTGGTATATGTACACTGTGGAATACTATGCAGCCATGAAAAAGATGGAGACTTCACATCTTTTAAGTTCACCTGGATGGAGCTGGAACATATTCTTCTTAGTAAAGTATCTCAAGAATGGGAAAAAAAAGTATCCAAGGTACTCAGTACTACTATGAAATCAATATATAACCACCTACACACTCATATGAATGGCAAAATATAACTATGGTCCAGAAAGTAGAAGGAAAGAGGAGAGAGAGGGGAGGGGAGGGGGGTTATGGGAGGAGAGAGAGTATTTAGGGGACCTCACTTAATGTGCATGATGCAATGGTACAATTCAAAGCTGTTAAGAAATGAGTATAATTGTGATGGATGTGTTACTTAGTTCAATGTAAGCATGTCACATTGTGTATTGAAGCAGTACCCTGAACCCCATAAGTGCATCAATGTACAAAGTTATGATTTAATAAAAAATAATTTTAAAAAAGAAAAAAAAAGTAAGCATGACTAGAGGGTGAATGGATGCCTTGAACCTAACAGCCCTCAGCAGTATAAGGACTCCATACATTTATTCTGAAGATGTGAAAATGTGATTGCCCTGTGAGGATTAGAGATGAAGAGTGGGTGGTTCTTAACTTAGGAGAGGTGATTGCTTTGTTATGTTGAATTTAGCTATTGCCCAAGCCAAGCAAAAACAGATCCTGCTCATAAACATGATTATGCCAGAGGGGAAACTGATTAAATAGGCCAGCTGACAGTATCTGCTCATCTTATTTACGGCATAGCTTAAAGATAACTGCCTAAAATTCAATCTGATCACATCCAGAAGCAATGGAAATTGCCAGATATACCATTTCCCCCCTAAGAACACAGATCTGGATGACTTTAATCTCTTTTAAAAAGACATTTCAGAGGAAAAGAGATCTCATTTGTTAGGCCATCATTTGAGGAAGGTCCAGATTACAGAAGATGGTCAATGACAAAATCAATCAAAAGTTGATGATAAAGAAAACTACAGTCCATCCTTATTTCTAAAGGCTTAAGCTCTTTTTATTTATTTATTTATATTTTTTTGAGACACAGCCTCAAGCTGTCACCCTGGATAGAGTGCTGTGGCATCACAGCTCACAGCAACCTCCAATTCCTGGACTCAAGCGAGTCTCTTGCCTCTGCCTCTGTGGGACTGCAGGCGCCCACCACAACACCTGGCCATTTTTTGGTTGCAGCTGTCATTGTTGTTCGGCGGGCCCAGGCTGGATTCGAACCCGTCAGCTCAGATGTACGTGGCTGGCTCCTTAGCCCGCTGAGCCACAGGTGCGGAGCTCTTTTTAAGAGAAATGAGAGCCCACATAACTATCATTTTTTGTTGATAAATCAAACTATTATTGATAAATCAAACTAATCAAAGGATAGTTGATAAATCAACTATCATTTTTTGTTTAGTAAATCAACTAGTTTACTAAAATCCATGATTTTATAAAATAAACAGTTGATTTTACTCTTTGGTCCTGGTCAAGTTCTGCCACTTACTGAATGTGACCTACAGCTAAGTAATTAATAATAATTAATTATTTTGAAGCTCAATTTCCCAAAGTGGAAGGAAAGATGGAAAGAGGGAGAGAAAGAGGGAAAGAGGGAAGGAAATCCTGGTAAGATTCTCTGTGAAGAAAGAAAGAATGGAACAGAGGGAGGGAAAGAAGAAAAGCAATTCTCATAATCCTGACAGGAATGCAGCCATTTTAGAAAAACAGGTCAGAGACCAGCAATCCCCTCCCCAGATTCCTGGACTGCCTCAAGGTCAGAGTTCCTGGAAACACCCTAGCCATATCCTGGCACACACCAGGGATACACCCATAGTCCTGACCAGCACTCGAGATGAGCCCTGGACAGTAGGCCACTCCAGTGCTTTCTCATCCCAGCTATACTGATGAGGCTAACAGAACCCTTTTGCAAGGGAGCTGAGCCGACTCCTGAGCAGTCTCCATTCTGCTTGTCCCTTCTATTAAAGTCTTTCCTTATACCTGGACCAGCCTTCTCTCCTTTTTTTACAGATCCTCATCCTGATTCTATGCCAGAACCTCTCATCCCTGTAAGATTCTGGAAGGTTTGAATTAGGTGGTGAGAGCATCTTTCCTGGGAATCCCTGGTCACTTGAGGAATTTGCGGGAGAGCTGGGTCTATATGGCAAGTTTTACACAGCTGGGGATTGTCTCTGAGAAAAAAGAAAGCATGTACATAGGAAGTCAGACCACTTCTCCTCTTGTTTACAGAAAGATCTAACTGAAAAATTGTATCATAATTTAGAGTACCCTCTGGGGGCCATTGTTCACCATTGGAGAGTCAATAGTGAGGCCAGAGCTGGGTATAGAAAAAATATATGTATTCTTTTCTCAGCAGGTGGGGATCAAATATGTCCCAATATTTCAAAATATAGCCCAGCAGTGTGTTTCGGCAGCATAGACCAAAGAATCAGATTATCCAGGAGCCAAAGTGTTCTCACCTGATGAAAGTTCTCTTGGCAAGAGAATATATTACCCATCTATGGGAAAGAACAAATGTCCAGCATCTTAATCAACCCCACCCTCTGTGTTCCTGGGTTGTCAAAGCGTCCTCTGACAAACCCTGGAAGCCTTTCAGTGAAACAAAAGGAAGCATCCTTCCAATGCTTGGAGAAAAATTCCTGAGGAGCACAGCCTCCTCAGCCCACATGCTTGTCTGGAGTTAGCCACAATTACCAGCATAGCGCTTTGTACCCACTGGCCCTCCTGTGCTTATTACAGCTGGCAGCACAGCCTGAAAAACCAGATATTCCGGAGCCTGGTCCCACCTGATCAAAGTTCTGCCCCCTGGCTTGGCGCCTGTGGCTCCACGGGCTAAGGCACCAGCCACGTACAACTAAGCTGGCGGGTTCGAATCCAGCCTGGGCTCGCCAAACAACAATGATGGCTGCAACCAAAAAATGGCCAGGTGTTGTGGCGGGCGCCTGTAGTCCCAGCTGCTTGGGAGGCGGACGCAAGAGACTCGCTTGAGCCCAGGAATTGGAGATTGCTGTGAGCTGTGATGCCACAGCACTCTACCCAGGGCGACAGCTTGAGGCTCTGTCTCAAAAAAAAAGAAAGAAAGAAAAAGAAAGTTCTGCCCCTTGAGTATATTTCTCTTTAAAAAGAAAAAAATTAATAAAAGCACCATGATTTGTACACATCATTAAGGTACAAAGGTGGACAAGAAGTCCCTGACTTCAAGACAGCTTACATTGCAGTACAACAACCTCCACCAAATACAGCCAATGGAAAGACAGAGGAGGTCCAAATTGGCTTCAAATGGGGCAAATTATGAAGCACTTACTGGAAAAGGTAGAGTTTAGACTAGAAATATATTTGCACAAAAAGTGGAGAGATGATCATACCAAAAAACAATAAAAACAACAGCAAAATCCACTGAGCAACAGACAGAACCAGAGAACTGGAGAAGGCTGAAGCCCATGGATCAACCAGAGCAGGATGGGATGTGGAAGAGGTGTCCCCATAGCCAAAGCACTCAGAGGACAAAATATGTGGGTTCTGGATCCTCCACCATTTTTAACCAGAACAATTCTGCATCTGTCTGGGTTACATTTCACAGCTATGTATAATGCTTTGTTTTATTGAAAGAGGTTTGCTTTGCCCAACAAATAAGCAACTTGAAGCTGAAGGGGACAGGAGGTGGTTGTGATGGTAGATCAGATTGGAAAGGAAGAACATCATCAGTTGTTTAAAGGCCTTAAATGCCATAGTATGATTTCTTGTTAATTAGTTTTTAAATAAAGGTGCAAAATAGAGAAAAGTGCCTCACCATTACTCATGTCCAATATTTACTGGCTGGAGAATGTTCCAGTGGTACCTTGCTGTTGTCCTGCTTGTCACATCCACCATTCTCATGTTGCCTAACATCAAAATGAAGCCAGAGTGTTCCCGTGTGTCCTCCTTCTCAGATAATAGCAGCTCTCCAGATAAAGTCACCTCTCATCCATGATTACTCCAGCAAAGAAATAAAAGACCAATCTACAAAATGAGAAGACTGTTCAGACCTAGTGATTATCTTGGGAATATACAATGATAGAAAATTTGCCATACTTAATGTTCGCCTTTGTCTTTGATTCCTTGGGTTAAAATGCAGACTTTAAGAAAAAAATATACAACTGAAGTTTAAATTTTTCTCTCAGAGAGAGACTTAAGAAAAAAATATACAAGTTTAAATTTTTCTCTCAGAGAGAATTGTTTGCTGGGGAACTTATAGAAACCATCTCAGTTTGGGTCAAAAATTAGGTTATGAGTTCCTCAATGACAGAAATTTTATCCTATCTATTCTAATATCCTTAGTACCTAAGTCAACAATATTAGATAAGTGATCATGATTAAAAGTTACCAGCAATGGAAAAGTTCAAGACCATTTGGCTCTAGATACATTTTAAGAATTTTGCTACCAAATAGCTGAAATATTGCAAGTAGGAATATAAATTGCTATTTCGGATTCATGCTCTCTCTGGGGCATGAGAAAATGTCATAATGAGTAACAGCGGAAGAAACCAGCAGGGTTCCAAAATGCTAAGATTTCAACCCGGGGGTGCCAATGCCAATATTCATTTTCTCACCAATATGAGAAAATTTCTACTCTCTTTTGAACGATCATATTCAGAGTTTAATAAAGAGCCAGAATCAAGGACAAATGAACCAGTTTTCAATTTTAAGAAACATGAATTTTCAAGTCAAGTGAATTAGATTAACTCAAACATGAATTTTCAAGTGAGATGAATAAGATCAGCTCAATAGTATAGCTATGCCATTAAATATATGCATTTTACAGAAAAAGAAATGGCATAGTGTCACCTGGCAAAACCACTCTTCCGCTGTACAGGTGTCCTACTTATTTGCATGTCATCTCTCCAACTTATAACCACCCTTCTATATTCTGCTTTACAGGACCGGGTATTTGCAAAGTCCATTTCTTCTTCTCCTTCTTCCTTTTTTTTTGAAACAGTCTCACTCTGTTACCCTGAATAGAGTGCCGAGGTGTCACCATAACCCACAGCAACCTCAAACTCTTGGGCTTGCTCAGCTTCCTGCATAGCTGGGACTACAAGCATCCACCACTATGTCCAGCTAGTTTTTCTACTTTTAGTAGAGAGAGGATCTCACTCTTTTTTTTTTTTTTTAATTAAATCATAGCTGTGTACATTAGTGCAATCAAGGGGTACAATGTGCTGGTTTCATACACAATCTGAAATATTTTCATCAAACTATTTAACATAGCCTTATTGAGGCTGGGTTTGAACTCCTGAGCTCAAGCAATCCACCTGCCTTGGCCTCCCAGAGGACTAGGATTCCAGGTGTGCGCCACTGCACCCAGCCCAGACTCCATTTCTGAGACTCTGCTTGCTGAGTTCCTGGCTGATTCTAGTAAGAGGAGGCACTGGAAAGAGGAAGGAGGCTGGAAAGAGAGAGGTTTCCTGTTTCTGACTCCAGCAGAATGGCAGTTGCTAGAGATTGCTAAGGTTCTTTCATCTGGATCATTCCAGAATCTGGTAGCGCGAGGCAATTCCAGACCTAATTACAGTGGTACCTCCTTGAAGCATTTGGAACTGACTTCTCCAGTGTCTCAGGAGCTCAGCCGCTGGCATGAGTCTGTAGGCTGTAGTTAAGAGCCAAATGTAGCTTCTCTGAGTACCACATTCTCCTTCTTTTTGCTCTTGCCTCCCTCCAACTCCTTGGTCACCAGTTCCTGACTCCTGATAATGCAGTGTCTATCTAACCTCTCCGAGTTGCAGTTTTCTCATTTTTAAAACTGGGCTGCCAAATCATACCTGGAAGTAAGAGAGTGAGACATTAATATCTTTGGAAATTCTTTGCATTAAAAAGGTGGTGGTACCAGATCCTGTATGTCATTCAAATTTTAAAACATAATGATAAATAAGAAAGAGTTAACAAAATTTGATTTTTAATCTAATGATTACTTCAATGCTATTTTTAAATATCAAAAAATATATATATAGATGCCCTTATTTTGCCATTATTCTAATTGCATACCTTGTCTATCTATTGTGTATCTACCACTTATAACACCTGCCTTGCAGGATCATTTAGGGGACTGGCAATAAAGTATATAAAGCACTTAGGATAATGCCTGTCCTGTAATAGGCACTAAATACCTGGCAGCTATCATTATTTTCATTGCAAATGATTTTAACAGCTAACTATATTTTCTCTGATACTTCCTGTACTTTCTAACGTCATTGTGACTATGATAGCTCAGATTATGCCATTGTTAACCTCTCCCCCACAGCTTGAGGGTCTTGGAAAGCCTCAAGCAAAGACTACCCAGATAGTAATAGCAGAAATCTCTCTTGATTCATTTGAATTTGTTAGAAGCCATTAACAGGAACCACTCTTTTTAATAAATACCCATAGCTGACCTAATCTTTTGGGGAAATTAACATTTACTCTTGCCTATTATCTATCAGGTGGTTTGCTAGTTACCTTCATCTGGATGATCTCATTTAGTCTTGTCAAACTAATGAGCTAGAAGATGATTTGTTTTATTAATTGGATGAACATAAACAAAGACAATGGATACTGTCTATTTTAATTAACAAGTGAATAAGTATGATATTAGGAAGAGATTCATCCCTGTAACAAAGATTTATTGCCTGCTCACAGAGTGCCAGGAACTGTACTAGCAACCAAGGATACAGAGATTAAAATAAAAAGCCACAGCGGAACTGACGCCCCCCTGCCCCAGCTGCTTGAGTAGTGGCTGCCAAAAGATCACAGGTGGTTTCAGCCTAGGGAACAGCCTCCTGCAGAAATGCCCGAGAGTTTATGCATTCCCTTAAAGGGCAGCCTACGCCAATGACTGCTAATGTGTGCAAAAAGCCCAGCCCCTTGTCTCAAGGTGATATGACTCTGTGGTGCTATTTATATTTCAGAGCTCCCCCAGGGAATCAGGGTGAGGTTAGATTTCAAAGCAGACACATCTTTGCTTAGCTAGAAACGGAAGTCAGCAAACTTGTTCTTACAGTTACAGGTATTAAGTATGTAGGCTTTTCAGGGACCAAGAGGACAAATTACATATTTTGTATAGGTACTTACATAACCATTTCAAATGTGACCACAGGAAGCTGACCAGATTTGACCTGTGAGTGTATCTAGCACAGTGCTTCAAAAAACCTTAGCATGCATAGTATCCATCAGAGCATGTTATAAAAATAAAGATTCTGATTCAGTAGGTCAGGGGTGGAGCCTGAGAATCTGCATTTCTAATAAGTGCCTAGGTGATGTCCATGCCTCGGTTTCACAAACCACACCTCAGGAAGCAAGGTTCTAGAGAGACAAGTATGGTAGGAGGAGAAATCCTAAAAGGAAAACACTTGGGTATGGCTCTAAGAGTTAGGAGCAGAGGAATCAATCGTGAGGGCTGTATAGTCTGAGGTCAAAGGGAAAGCCAGCGCTTTCATGAATGGACAATTTCTTTTTTTTTGTAGCAATGAACATTAATTTTTATTGTGGACATATATGAGTTTTTTTCCCATTTCATTTGTTTGTTTCAGGTTAATTTGAGGGTATGAAGAATTAGGTTACAATGTTTGCATTTGTTAGGAAGAGTCCCTCTTATAATTGTGCCCCCCCCAAGGAGAGTGCCATACACCCTAACATTGTACCCATGAAGTGGGAGTACACCCATTCTCCACCCTCCTCCCCTTTCCCCACACCCTTCTCTCCCCCCCCACCTTGCATTGAGTTTTTCTCTTATATAGGTGTGTATTAAATCATCTACTGATTCTTCTCTCCACATTCAGACTCACATCTGCAGCTTTGATACTTTGTGATATGGACTATTCTCACTAGAGTTGATGATATATCAAGGTGGTTTTGCTTTGCATTTCTCTGATGATCAGGGACGATGAGTATTTTTTCAAATGTTTGTTAGCCATTCATCTGTCTTCCTCAGAAAATGTTCTGTTCATATCTGTTGCCCAGTGGTAGATGGGATTGTTTGTGCTTTTTTTTGTTGATTAATTTGAGTTCTCTGTAGATTCTAGTTATCAACCCTTTGTCAGATTCATACCATGCAAATATCTTTTCCCATTCTAAAGGTTGTCTTTTTGTTTTACTTGTTGTGTCCTTAGCTGTGCGAAACTTTTCAGCTTACTTAAATCCCATTTGTTTACTTTTGTTGTTGTCGTTGCTACTGAAGTCTTCTTCATAAAATCTTTCCGCAGTCTGACATCATCAAGAGTTTTTCCCACACTTTCTTCTAAGATTTTTATCATTTCATGTCTGAGATTTAAATCTTTTATCATCTTGAGTCAATTTGTGTAAGTGGTGTGGGTCCAGTTTTACTCTTTTACGTGTGGTTATTCAATTCTCCCAGCACCATTTGTTGAATAAGGGTTGTTTTCCCCACTATACGCTTTTGTTTGGTTTATCAAAGATCAGATGGCAAATAGAGACTGGTTTCATCTCTTGGTTTAATATTCTGTTCCATGTGTCTACATCTCCATTTTTATGCCAATACTCATGGCATGCCAATACTCATGATAATTTGATCATTTTGGACTTGTAATATAACCTGAAGTCTGGTAAAGTGAAGTCTCCAGCTTTGTTTTTATTACTAAGAATAGCCTTGGTGATATGGAGTTTTTCTTATTTCACAAAATAAAGTACTATTTTTTCCAGTTCTTCAAAATATATGCTGGTATTTTAACAGGGATTGCCTGGAATCTGTATATTGCTTTGGGTAGCATAGACATTTTAACAATGTTGATTCTTCCCAGCCAAGAGCATGGTACGTTCTTCCATTTGTTAATATCTTCTGCTATTTTTTTTCTTAGAGTTTCATGATTCTCTTTGTAAAGATCCTTCACTTCTTTTGTTAGGTATATTCCTAAGTATTTAATTTTTTTTGAAGCTACTTTTAATGGAATTGTGTCCTTGATTTGCTTCTCAACTTGGCTATTATTGGTGTATACAAAGGCTACTGATTTATAAACATTGATTTTATACCCTGAGACATTACTGTATTTCCCAATCATTTCCAGGAGTTTTGGGGTTGAGTCTCTGGGGTTTTCTAAGTATATGACTATATAATCAGAAAAGAGCAAGAGTTTGATCTCCTCTTCCCCCCCCTTTGGATGACCTTTATAGCCTTCTCTTTTCTGATTGCATTGACTAAAACTTCCAGCACAATGTTGAATAATAGTGGTGACAAAGGACATCCTTGTCTGTTTCCAGTTCTAAGTGTAAAAGCTTTCAGGTTTACTTCATTCAGTATGATATTAGCTGTGGGTTTGTCATAGATGACTTCAATCAGCTTAAGAAATGTGCCACCTATGCCTACTTTTTAAAGCATTCTTGTTAGAAAAGGATGCTGAATTTTATCAAATGCTTTTCCTGCATCTATTGCAAGAATCACATAGGCTCTGTTTTTGCTTCTATTGATATGGTGAATTACATTTATGGATTTGTATATGTTAAATCAGCCTTGCATCCCTTGGATGAAGCCTACTTGATTGTGATGTGTAATTTTTTTAACATGTAGCTGCAATCTAATAACTAAGATTTTATTGAGTATTTTTACATTGATATTCATTAATGAAATTGGTCTATAGTTCTCCCTTTTAGCTGGGTCCTTTCCTGGTTTTGGAATTAGGGTGAAGTTTGCTTCATAGAATGTGTTGGGGAAGGTTCTTTCCTTCTCAATGTTTTGGAACAGATTCTACAGTATAGATACAAACTCCTCTTTGAAGGTTTGATAAAATTCCTGTGTGAAGCAATCTGGTCCAGGATTTTTTTTGTTGTTCTTAAAAGCTTTTTTATGGTTTCTTCAATCTCAGTGCTTGATATTGGTCTATTCAAGAGATCTGTTTCTTCCTGGTTAGGTTTAGAAAGATGGTGTGATTCCAAGTATTAGTCCATTTCCTCCACATTGTCAAATTTCTGGGCATAGATTTTTTTGTAGTAGTCAGAAATAATAACTTGTATCTCTGTGGTATCTGTTATTTCCCTCTTTTCATTTCTAATTGAGGTTATCAAAGGTTTTGCTTTTTCTTTTTCTAGTTAATCTGGCCAATGGTTTACCAATGTTATTCATCTTTTTGAAGAACCTACTTTTTTTCATTAATTTTATGAACATTCTTTTGTTTTCAATATCATTTATTTCTGATTTAATTTTGGTTCTTTCTTTTCTTCCTCTAGGTTTCAGATTAGATTGCTCTTTCTTTTCTATTTCTTTAAAATGATTCACTAGGTTATTGATGGACTCTCTTTCTGTTTTTCAGAGGTAGACATCTAATAAGATAAATTTCCCCCTTAGGTCTGCTTTTGCAGTGTTCCACAGGTTTTGGTAGCTTGTGTTTTCATTGTTGTTATATTCAAGGAAGTTAATGATGTTCCCTTGATCAGTATGAAGTGCCTTTATCTTTTTTTGACTTTGGTTACTTTAAATCCACTTGTACCTGAAAGTAAGATTGTGACCTCCTCCTTTCTTCTGCTTCCCATTTGCCTAAAATACTGTTTTCCAACCCTGAGTCTTCCTTTGTCCTTTAAGGCTAGGTGTGTTTCCTGGAGAAACACATATGGATGCCTTGTGCTTTTTTTATCCAGTCAGCCAACCTGTTCCTCTTCCGTGGGGAATACAAGTCATTAACATTTATTGAGCGATTTATTGAGAGAATTGATAAGTGTGGTGAAATTCTATTCATGCGATTTTGTGAAAGTTCATTGCTTAGTTTTATAATTTGCATCACTATGGAAGCTAGGTTTTGTTCTTTAGGTTCTGGGTATTTACTTTGCTGGTGGTCCATTGTGATGGTCAGTGTAGAGAATGGGTCTAATACAGCAGTTCTCAACCTGTGAGCCATGACCCACAGAAACTGTATTAAAGGGCTGCAGCATTAGGAAGGTTGAGAACCACTAGTCTAATATTTCCTGTAGACCTGATCTTGTGGTGAATTTCCTCAATATTTGCATATCAGTAAAAGATTTGATTTCTCCATCAATTTTAAAGCTTAGTTTAGCAGGATACAGGATTCTAGGCAGAAAATTGTTTTGTTTAAGAAGGTTAAAGGTAAATGACCATTCTCTTCTAACTTAAAAAGTTCCAGTTAAAAAGGTCACTGTCAACCTGATGGATCCACCCCTGTAGGTGAGTTGGCTGCTTGCAGAATTTTTTCTTTCATCTGGACATTAGATAGGTTCAGGACAATGTGTCTTGGAGAAGCTGTTTGAGTTGAGATGACCTGAGTTTTGATATCCTTCTAGAAGGAGTGTGTCGGAATCTTTGGTGATACATGGGAAATTTTCGTTTATGATATCCTATAGCAGAGCTTCCATTTTTTAGGGGCTTTCTTATTACCCTTCTGAGACACCTATAATTTGTATGTTTGAAGGCTTCATTAAGTCCCATAATTCTCTGAGTGAACTTTGTGCTTTCTCTCTTTACTCTTCTGCTTCTTTAACTTGCCTATATTAATTCAAGAGCTTTATCCTCTAGCTCTGAAATTCTTTCTGCTCCATTGTCTAATCTGTTATTGGTACTTTTTGCTTTATCTTTAAGTTCTCTGATTCACTGCTTCAATTCCTTAAGTTCTGCTATAGTCTTTCTATATTCTACATTTCTTTCATTCCTGATTTTGTTCTGTTTATGGATTTCCTTTTGTCTATTTTCCTTTTGGCTATACTAGCACTTTCCTTCATTGTTTTTACCATCCACATGTTAAATTCCTTTCTGTCACTTCTATCATTTCTTAGTAGGTAGAATCCTCTGTGGTAGCTACCTCATTATCCCTTGGTGGGGTGGGGGGGGGGTTGTTGCTCTGTTCTGGTTTTTCATGTTGCCAGGATTTTACTGTTGGTTGCGCCTCATGAGTGTTTTCTTTTTATCTGCTTCCTTCCTCAACTTTTTCCTTTCACTTCCTCCTTCTCCTTAAATTACTTTGCCTCTGTGCTTATATGGTGAAGTGTCCTTTTGGTATAGGACCAAAAGAAGGAAGAGAAGAATAAAAAGCAAGAAGAGAGAAAAGATAGAAAAAGAGAAAAGAAAAATAAAGGAAGGTAAAAAGAAAGATTGACAAAAAGAAGAACATAAAGAGATAGAGACGGGATTGATAGAGGTGTTCAGTAGGGTGCTTTGACCCCCACCTGAAATTCTTGGCCTCTGGGGTTCTTGGTTCAGTGGGTCCCTTGAGCTCAAGAGCTCCTTACCAGTTTGCACAAAAAACAAGACCTCACCTCCACCAAATAGAGAAGAAAAAATGCCCCCAGCAGTATGTTGCAGTGGGAACCTACCCATAGCATCCTTCCAAAGGCCAAAGCTAGAAGGAACCCCTAGACCAGGGAATCAAGGTCTCTTTGAGTCAGGCAAATTCTGTGGCACCCCAGCCCAGGCCTCAGAATGAGGCTCTATCCCATGAATGGAATACAGATTGACAAAGAATAAAACAAATCAGAAAAAATAACAATAACAATAAAAATACATAAAGAAAATTGAAAATAAAATTATATAAGATGGGCTTGGTGCCTGTAGCTCAGTGAGTAGGGTGCCATCAATATACATTGAGGTTGGTAGGTTTGAGCCTGGCCTGGACCTACTAAACAACAGTGACAACTGCAACTAAAAATATCTGGGTGTTGTGGTGGATTCCTGTAGTCCCAGCTACTTGGGAAGCTGAGGCAAGAGAATTGCTTAAGCCTAAGAGTTTGAGGTTGCTGTGAGCTGTGATGCCATGGCACTCTACCAAGGGTGACATAGTGACACTTGTCTCCAAAAATAAAAATAAAAACAAAAATTGGGGTGGCGCCTGTGGCTCAGTCAGTAAGGTGCCAGCCCCAAATACCAAGGGTGGTAGGTTCAAACCCAGCCCCAGCTGAACTGCAACAAAAAAAATAGCCAGGCATTGTGGTGGGCGCCTGTGGTCCCAGCTACTCAGGAGGCTGAGGCAGAAGAATCGCCTAAGCCCAGGAGTTGGAGGTTGCTGTGAGCTGTGTGATGCCACAGCACTCTACTGAGGGTGATAAAATGAGAGTCTGTCTCTACAAAAAAAAAAAAATTGTATAAGATGTAAAAAAGGGGGGTATATCTTAGTTGTTATTTGAGAAATTTATGTGGGAAAGATAAGAAAAGTAGAGAAATCTCTACAAAAAGAGAAGAAAAGGTAAAAAATAGAAGGGAAAGAAAGATTAAAAGGGTTAGAAAAACCATAGCAAAAATGAAGCCCTTATTTTTTAAAGAAAGTAAAAATTGAAAAATAAAAATTTAAGAAAACAAACCAAACAAACAAAAAATCTTAAGGGAAAAATGGGGGGGAGAATAAAAGGAGCAGAAACACTACAGCAAAAATAGAGCCCTTACTATATTGAAGAAAGAAACAATGAAAAATTATAAACACAAAAAAAGAGAGAAAATATCTAGAGGAAAAATTTGAAAAAATATATATAGGGAGCAATATATTGCCTGGAAAACAGGTGACATTCTGTGGTATGACATGCTAATCATGACACTGCTATAGTATAAGATGGGGGCTGGAAGACACTATCTACTTGCTGAGGAGACCTCATCCCATCTTCCTGATTTCTTTGCCCTCAAGCCCCACAGGGCTGGGAGCCTAATGCTTTTATCAGCCTACTTAGTAGACACACCTTGACCTTTCCAAACAGTATGTCTTGCCCACATAGTGACTTTCCCAGGAAAGTAGGTTTTGCTCAAGTCCCCCTCACAGTGGTTCCTAGTTCAGCAGGCGTGCCAGAACTGGCCTCACACTAGGATCCTGTAGGCTTTTCCTCCCAGGCACTTCTCCCACAATGGTTTCTCCAGCCAGCAGCTGAATGGTGAGAGCTCCACTCCACCTGGTGGTTCAATCCTAGCCCCTGTTCAAGATCACTTGCTCACCTAAGCTCTCCCAGGGTAACTCCAGCAGGTGCCCTGGTCCCCCCCTCCCCAAAAAAATCCTGCAGGGCCGATCTTCTTTGTCTGAAATCCACCACTAAACCAGTCAGTCTCTGCTGGCACAGAAGCATTTACCTCTGTTCCTGACCTCTTCATTGGCTCCTGGAGTCTCTTGCTGCCGTCCTGTGCCCCCAAAGCAATGTTTCTGGGCTGGGTCCCCCAGCCACAGGTGGTTGGAGTTCTCCTTCCCTGATCTCACCACATGTAGCTGTAGTCCAGGGTACTTGGGAGGCTTCAGAAAGATCACTTAAGCCTAGGAGTTTGAGATTGCAGTGAGCTACAATGACACCACTGCATTCTACACACGACACAGTGAGACTTTTGTCTCTAGGAAGACAAGGGGTGGGAATCACCGGGAATGGACACAGGGACTTCAATGGGATACTGGAAATATTTTGTGTCTTGATGTGAATGTATCCTTTTGCTTCTATACATATATGTCTTCTTAATTATAGATATCTTAGGCCTATGAAAAATCAGAGGCAGGAACTCTTTTCCATAAGATATTCTGTCAAATTGAAAGAAATTTAATAGATACTGTATGTGTAGTTAAAATTCACTGAATGGACATTTATTGTCAACTCCTTGCAAATCATCACTCTAAGTGCTGCAAGGAAAGGGGCCAAGCTTTCACAACCATGAGCATACATTGTCAAAGTATCAATTAGAAGTTAGTGCAGCAGAGAAAGAAGACCTATGTAAGCCACTGTAGTGGGGAGAGCTGACAGCCTAGCAGAAACCTGCTGGATCAGGGCTTGGGCTGATGTAGCAAGAAGAGCCAAATAATAGATGTTTCATCCATCCAGCAACTACCTGCCCAACGTTGGACTGGCACCACTCTTGTTATTGATCTTTGTAGCCAAGGATAATTATTTCAAAACAATTATGTGATCCTTTTCATTTTTGTCCTTTAAAAACCTTTGCTTTCTTTTACCTCCCTGAAAATGCACACAGCTTAATATGTCAGGTGTACTACTATTGCAATTCTGTATTTTTTTTCTTTTAAAAAAAGATGTTTCAGGGGCAGACAGACCAACACGTAGATTTTAATTCCAAGTCTAACTTTTCACTGGCTTTTTAGCCTAATATGGGTCATCTAACTATTTTGCTATGGATTGAACATATATGTCCCTTCAAAAATTCATGTTAGATCTTAAATGTCAAGGTGATGGTATAAAGAGGTAGGGCCTGTGGGAAGTGATTAGGCCATAGTCTCCCATGGATGGGATTAGTGCCTTGTGAAAGAGTTTGAGGGAGCAAGTTCATCCCTTCCCTTTCTGTGCCATGTGAGGACACAGAAAGAGGTGTCATCTATGAGGCAGAGAGAACCAGCCTTTACCAGACGTCAAATCAGGTAGTGCCTTGATCTTGGACTTCCCAGTCTCCAGAACAGTGAGAAATAAATTTCTATTATTTATGAATTTCCCAGTGTAAGACATTTTTTATGGCAGTGCAAACAAAATGAGACAAACTCAGATGTCCAACCTGAATGTGCAGACAAAATCACTCTCAGATAGGCATTAGGAAGACTATGAGATCATATGTATGAAGGCACCTGGCACATAATAGTCAACAAGTGAAGGCTAATTGCTTTTCCACTTCCCTTGGAGGGAAGGGAAGCAGCCATCTGCTTGTGAAATGTCCAAAGATGTAATTTGTGGTATTAAGAGAGGATTGGACAATTCATGTGAATATATAAACTCTCTCTGGAAGAATCCTCATCCTAAATTCAAATCCAGCTATTAAACAAGATATAATGGAACCAAGATCTCCATTTAGTATCCATTAGTATTAATAGATTTGTAGCAATCCCATCTGGATTAAGTTTTTTATAACTTAAACCCTATGAAGTTAGAAAAGTAAATGTTAATATAAGTATTAACATAGTACAGATACAGCAAACAAAGAAAGGCATGTAGAGATTATTGTGGTTGTTACTAAAATTGGCCATGAGGTTTGAGTTCATTCAGGCTGCTATAACAAAATATGGTTGTTGCTAAAATTGGCCATGAGGTTTGAGTTCACTCTTGCTGCTATAACAAAATAACACAAACTGGATAGCTTACACTGATGGCATCTGCGACAGTGTACTGAAAGGGTTGGAGACAAGGAGAGGCCAACTTTTATATATATATATTGATTCTTTTTTATGTGAGTATATTGCTCATTAAAAATGGGATTACATGTGCACACATACACACACAGTGATTGTTGAGTGGGTCTGTGATACAGATGTATGAACCCATGAACTAAACTTATGGGCAGTAGGCATGAGTGAGGGCAGCGTTCAGCATGAGATTGAATTTCTTTCTGAGAAACCAAAAAACTACTGAAGAGCCTACTTTACTTTTTATTTCTAAATATTACCATGCCTGCAAAAATTCATTAAGATGACTTATTCTAGAAGCTATGAAGATAGACTTAGTTGGTTTACTCAACACCCATTCCAACCCTATTCTTTCTTGCTTTTTCTACTTGAAAAATGACTTTTCCAGACTTCTTAATAGTTAAAGCAGGCAAACCATTGTTATAGTCACTGAGACAGGAACAAAAAGCTGTTGGTACTACCTCATCCCTTTGAGTCTTCTGTTCCAATGGATCAATGCCTAAAGATCCAGCAGTCATTTTACAACCATGGGGAAGAACGTCACATGCTTGGGACAGTGGAGCAGCAGAAAAACAGAAAGTGCCTATTTGTTAGCAGTGTCAGTGAGCTGTCACCTGAGACCTAACTCTGTACTTCTTATCTCATTAAAAATAATGAATTCTGGTCAGGTGCAATGGCTCACACCTATAATCCTAGCACTCTGGGAGGCCAAGGAGAATAGATCACCTAAGCTCAGGAGTTCAAGAACAGCCTGAGCAAGAGTGAGACCCTGTCTCTACTAAAAATAGAAAAAATTAGCTGGGCATTGTGGTGAGCAACTGTAGACCCAGCTACTCAAGAGGCTGAGGCAAAGGGTTGCTCAAACCCAAGAATTTGAGGTTGCTGTGAGCTATGATGCATGGCATTTTATCCAGGGCAACTGAGTGAGATGCTATTTCTAAAAAATTTTTAAAAATTAAAACAATAATAAATTCCCCATTTGGTTAAAATGTTCTTGCGAGGTTTAGGAATGGAATCTGGCCAGGGTCTGCAAGAAAGAGAGGAGGCCAGTCTAGAGATTAAGGATAGGTTTTATTTTAAAGGAGCAGATTGGAGTCTGACTTCTGGTGCTGTCTGTCTTCTCACAGTTTCAAGGGGATTTTATTAGTGTAGTTGGAATGTGGGATGGGATCATGAGAAGTGAGGGAAGTCAGCTTTCCTACAAAGTGAATGATGCTGTGTCTGAAACTGATTTTAGAATTATTCCCTTCCACAAAAGGTGTTAATCTTGCACGAGGCCTTATCTCTAGTGCCAGCCAGGGCCAGGGTAGGCAATTCTGATGCTTCCCGGGAACCTAGGTCTTGAAGCATCTCAGAAGAGTGGGGAAGGGATTTCTGTGACCATACCATTTGATCTCTAACTTGCTTTGTATCACTAGCTGTCCTCCCAGGATGGCTATACTCTTATCAGGGTCATGAGGATTTACAGGAGTATGGGAGGGGGTTGCTGTAGTCAAGTAATTTCATTTCTGCCTTTCTTTCTTTCACAACCTGCCTCCCAAACAGCTGTACTTTCATCAGGGTCCTGAGGATTTGTTCCCCACAGTTATATTCCATTTTTTCTTTTAGGTACAGCCAAAATCAATATTTAATAATGTAAAGAAGAACCAAGTTAAAGAAATGGCATTTCAGGTAAGAAGGAAATCCGTGAGCAATGGATGTCATTAGACTAACTGCATCTGAAATACGGCCATTGTTTATCTCTCACCTTCTTTCTGTGACATGAACACAGACCCTAAACACATATATGCATTTTAGCAGCCCTCTCTGTTCTGCTAATTTTAAAATTAGACTCCCTGCCTTGTTTTTTCACTACTTAAAAAAATTTACAAGTAAAAGTATATACTACAAAGATTTTAGAGAAGATCACAGAATAAAGAACTAAAACAGAGAAGTTGAGAGAAGTTTAGGGATTGGATACAGGCTTTCTAAGGCATTGTGTAGGGTCTCGCAACTCTAACACCTTCTATTTCTATGTCTCTCAGTTCATGCTTTCAAATTGTTAGAAGAATGAATCTAACTGACCCTCAGATATCCTTATTTTTGGAACATATGGCCATGCCCAGGGGACAGAGTAAATCATGCAGGCAGGTCAATGGGGGAAAATACAGGGATCCGAGCAATATCCCAGTTGGTGTCTCCGCCATTCCATCCCTCAGCTGCCTGAGATGTGTACTCACACACACAACCGTATACCTAATACTATTACTCTTTTTCTTATATACTCATAAATGCCTCCTCCCAACTAAAAGTAATTAATTCATACCTGATAACTAACATTCTCACCCAATGGGAATGACCTAAATTCATATCCAGTTATTAAACAAGGTACAATGTCTGGAAACCACATTTTTTGAAACCAAGCTCTCCAGGTGGTATCCATTAGTATTACAGATTTGTAGTAATTCCATCTAGGTTTTCTGTAACTTATACCCTAGGAAGGGGAGAAAAGTCGGAGAAGTATATATTAATATAAATGTTAATAGAGCATAGATATAATAAAGAAAAGTGAGTAGCAATTGTGGTTGTTGCTAAAATGGGCAATGAAGCTTCAATTCAGGTTGCTATCACTAAATACCACAAACTGGATAGCTTATGAAAAACAGAAATTTATTTCCCATAGTTTTGGAGACGAAGAGGGATACAAGATCAACTTCCCCTCAGATTCGTGGCCTGGAGAGGTCTGTTTTCTGGTTCATACGTGATGCTTTCTCTTGAGTCCCCACATGGTGGAAGGGGAAAAATAGGTCTGTGGTGTGTTTTCTTTTAAGTCAATATTATATGGTGTTTTTACTTGTTTTTCTCTTTGTTCTTTTTTTAAAATTTCAGATTAATATATGGGTACATACAATTGGGTTACATTGTTTGCATTTATTAGGTAGCATCCAAGTTGTCGCTGAGACCTTCATCCAGGAGGTGTGCCATATAACCCTGACATAGTGTCTATTAGATGGGAGCTTACTGAGCTCCCTCCCATTTTTTCTCTTCCCATCTTGAATTTATGTATTTCTCTTGTGTGGTCCTATCTACTAGTTCAAATTAGTACTGAGTACATGGGATGCTTGCTTTTCCATTCTTGTGATACTTTACTAAGGAGAATATTCTCCCTTCCATCCAGATAAGTACAAAAGATGTAAAGTCTTCATCTTTTTATGGCTGAATAGTATTCCATGGTATACATACACATATACCATCATTTATTAATCCATTCATGGCTTGATGGGCACTTGGGTTATTTCCACATCTTGGTGATTGCAAATTAAGTTATAAACATTTGAGTGCAAATGTCCTTGTGATAAAATGATTTTTCTTTTCCTTCTGTGTAGATACCTAGAAATGGGATTGCAGGATTAAATGTAAGGTCCACTTTTAGTTCTTTGAGGAATTTCCATACTTCTTTCCAAAAAGGCTGTACTAGTCTGCAGTCCTGCCAACAGTGTGAAAGTGTTCCTTTCTCTCTATACCCATGCCACCATCCGTAGCTTTGGGATCTTGCCATATCTTCTCTATAAGAACACTAATCCCATTCAGGAAGGCTCTGCCCTTATGACCTGATTATCTCCCAAAGGCCCTACTCCTAAGACCATCATCTTGGTGATTCAGTTTCAATATAGGTATTTCGGGCAGGGCCCTTAGCTTAGTGGGTAGGGAGCCGGCCACGTACATCAAGGCAGACAGGTTCGAACCCGGCCTGGGCCAGCTAAACAACAATGACAATTGCAACAACAACAAAAAATAGCCAAGTGTTGTGGCGAGTGCCTGTAGTCCCAGCTACTCAGGAGGCTGAGGCAAGAGACTCGCTTAAGCCCAAGAGTTAGAGGTTGCTGTGAGCTATGACACCAAAGCATTCTTCCAAAGGCGACAAAGTGAGACTCTGTCTTAAAAGAAAAGAAAAATAGGTATTTTGGGGAGGGACACACTCAGACCATAGCAAGGTTCTTGCTAATATTTCTGAGGTCTACATGATTATCACGATTAGCCAGAAACACAACTAGTCAGGATTCTTTACACATGAAGTTTTATAACATTTTATCCCTAAATAGTCCAGTGTTGTAGCAGCTTCTGTTATCCTTTGCCATCGAGCATGGTAGCATTAGGCAGCTCTTTTCTCTCCAGAGCATTGCATTAATATAACTCAATTCTACTTCCCTCAGTGCTCTGCACCTTCCCTTGCTTTTTGTTTTGTTCTTTTTTTGTTTCATTCTTTTGAGACTGAGTCTCACTCTATCACTATGGGTAGAGTGCTGTAGTGTCATCATAGCTCACATCAACCTAAACTCTTGGGCTCAAGCAAGCCTCTTGCCTCAGCCTCCCAAGCAGCTGGGACTACCAGTGCTCACCCCCACACCCAGATAATTTTTTAATAGAGACAGAGTCTCTGCTGGGCCTTGCAAGCTTTGAATGACTATAAATAAGAATATTCTGGGTTTAGCTATCTACCCCTCAGATATATTAGCCAGGGGCCTAAGATGAAAGAAACTTTCACTATAGGAATGCTTGCACACTGGTTGACCACCTCAGATATTTCTAGGTAAATAGATCCTCTCTCTCTCTCTTTTTTTTTTTTTTTGCAGTTTTTGGCCTGGGCCAGGTTTGAACCCACCACCTCCAGTGTATGAGGCCAGCGCCCTACTCCTTTGAGCCACATGCGCCGCCCAATAGATCCTTTCTTTAACTAGTAGCTATTTCCAAAATTATACAGGAAGAATGTGAATACTTTTATATGATGAAGTTTCAATGTCAGTATTAATTTATTTTATTCTTACATGCATTTTTTAAAACACTGACAGAATATTCTAATCATTGGATATGTGTCAACTATCTTAGTTACTATTTTTTCCTCAGATTCTATATTAACTACATAGTC